>BLKR01004049.1:60380-121481 GCA_011170035.1 Teleogryllus occipitalis | reverse complement strand
TTTGTTTATAGTTTTCAAAATTAAATGTTTATTTAAAAGCTTTATAATTTAATTGAAGTTTCTGTACAGGCACATTTTCGTGAAAAACAAACCAACTGTGGTTCCTGAGCTCAAGTCTTTTTCATATGGCGCCACAACCGTGACCTGACATCTTCATACTTTCAGAGCGGATGTTTTATGCATCGTGAGAGCTGAAGCGTATGCGGATGAGTCAGGCTGTCGACCGTCTTCAAGAATGGGATGGGTAGAGGACGAGAAAGGAAGGATCGCACATATTCTGTGCTGTGCTGCGACATCCGCCTGGAATTGTTTAGAAAGAACCTCTCCAACGACCGACTGGGGCAGCCGACACTGGCGTTTCGAGTTCTCATCCAGACACTGGCTATGTCCGACACTGCTACCAGCATCGACCTGTCGTGCACAGATCGATGCTTCGATTTGATACGTCCCTGTGAAGCTTCTACTCGCAATGACCACTTCGCTACCGCACCGGATAGTAATCTGAGCTGTTACATATAAACAATTTACTTAAAATAAAATTAATAAATTTTGTTCTGTAGACGCGGTCCCTGGTTTTGATTCCCAGACAGGGCAAAAATGAAGCTGTAGCTTTCTAATTCAAATCGTCTTACTTTCTGTATCTGTATGATGAAAGAAAAGCTCAGGCAGACCAAGTATGCTAGACAGCGTGAAGTGAATACGTCATGCTCTCCACGTGTCTCCCTAATCCCCAGGCGTGGATAATAATTAAAACAGAACCCAGACCTGGGAACACGCTGGATGACAAAAATCTGATTAATACGACCCTAAAATTCCAAATACAAAAAACCTACAGTTGAATCCTATTATAGTGAACTTTTGGGGACTAACATTTTTGGTTCACTATATCCGAAAATGTCAAAATTAAATATAATTTCTCCAAAATGATTAATTATATTAATACAGAGATACAGCAAAACACATTAACAGCACCTACTGAAAATTTCAATATCTTTATTTGACTTTAAGAAAATTAATTATTTTCAGTTGTTTGCTTCGTACATTTTTCATTAGTAATTTCTCTAGATCCTTCACGAGTTTGCGCTCTCTCCATAATTGACTCTGCATTGTACACTGTCTCTAAGCATCGTAATGCAGTCTTGACATCCTTCAATGCCTCTCGCACTGTTGGAACGCCTTCCCACTCTGCGAAGGCCCTTTTACTCGTCTAATAACATACGAGATCCAATTAATTTCCAGGACTTGTTTCCTAAGTTCATTATAACCAAGGTTCAGAGTTCACTATAGCCGAATCTTCTTATGCTTATTTGTAATGTAAGTGAAACCGGGAGCGGTAGCTCAGTGATGATCATTAATTGATGTCACTGCAGCGCCTCTGACCGGGAGGTCCTAGGTACGAGTCCTGACGGCGGCAGGATTTTAGACACTAGCTTTTCAGCTGGGTCGAGTTCAGTCGCTGTCTGGAGGAGAATTCTAGCGGCCGGCTGCTCTGATCGGTAGTTTTCCGTGGTTTCTCCGATCAACACCAGGCGAATGCCGGAGCAGTACCCTACCAAACGGGCCATGGATCGCGCGCGATCTGTCCTTCCCATTCCTTGTTCTATCCTCTCCCCTTACACACACACACTTACACTAACATGCACTACACGACCATATATCTCGGGAGACCGGTCGGGAGCTTAGAGCTTGTCCCGACTGGGGCGGTGCCCCGCTGGTGGGAGAGTCCTAGTTAGGGGCAAACCCCACTAGCCGACGGTAGGTCGGCGCCGGATCTCGCCATCCGGCGGGAGATCACCGCCATCTCCCGAGAAAAAAAAATGCACTACACTAACGGGACTAATGACCAGAGCAGTTGACGCGCCCGAAAACACGAAAAAATCAATCAATCAGGAGCAATGACTTAAGTTTGCTATAACCGATAGTTAACTACATTCAATTTCACTATAACCGGTGTCGACTGTAATTTATTTCCAATAATTTAATTATACAAAACAATACGAATTTTACTCCCTCATACATTCGCCTACTAGCTGAAATTCCGCTTTCCCCCCACCGTGTACGCTCGGCATGGGCATGCGATAGCACCCGGTAGCCTTGCGCTTCGCTAACTAGTTCCGCGCAGCGCGGCCCAACCAGCGCCATCTGCGGAGACGAAGGGAAGCTGCCCGTAAAGGCCCATTCACAATGCAATCACAAACATAAGCATAACACATAGACATAGACATTAACACAAGCGAAGAGTTGGCGTATTCACAATGTCGAACATAAACACAGGCAAAATAAGAGTTTCTATTGGCTATGAGACGCAGCACACGAATCGACACGATCGACTTCGATACTCGATTTTGAGTTAACGAACTGTGATTGGCTCATTCCTTATGTCTGACATAAGCATAGCACAGAAGCTTGAAGCTTGCAAGCTCTTAAGTTAACGTCTTACGTGTTATGCTTATGCGAACGCATTGTGAATGAGTCCACTTGTAGACGTAGTCCTAACTTTTATGTTAACGCCATGCTTATGCTTATGTTTGCATTGTGAATGGGCCTTAAAGCTCACAGCGCCCCACGCACTGGCGCGCCGCAACCACTGAATCTCGATACCTGCAGTTACAGGGAGCTCGGCGGGCGCGAACGCTGCCGTCCGGTTGAACTTGCCGAGTCCTATGACACAAAGCGCCAGCTCGGTAAGGGGACGTAACAATGGAGAGCGAGAGACAATGCCGCAGCCGAGGTACAAGCGTGGAAACTTTTTCCCCTCTCTTTTGCTATGAAACAACTGCGACGTCCTTTTTCCAGTTCATTGTGCAGCAGACAAAGTGCACTCAGATTACGCAATGTCAATAAGGCTTTAGAACGAGATAATGAAGATTTTTTGTTGTTGTAGCTCGTTGCAACGTTTTGCCGAGCGCATAAAGAAATAATATACCCTTAGCAATACTAATACGATTATTAGTATCGATAAATTACATTACCTATCTTTTTAATAGTGAGACGAAAAGTGATCGAAAAAAGTTAAAAACTGAAGAACATAAATGAGCAAAGCACATGTAATAACAAAATAAGGAAAGGGTCGAATATATCCTTTTCGTGAGCATGGGAAAACAGTCTCTTGACCCCGAAATGAGTAGCGAGCAAGTGGGGTAGGGACAGAGCGGAGCAGGTGCAGAGCGGTCTGGTGATGTATGTGGGAACGGACCTGAGATAAGGCGGGCACAGAGCGAAGATGTGGAGGGGTATTGCAAGATGGAGCATGATTCAGTTGGAGACAGCGTTGTGCCAAAAGAGGGTGTGCGGGGTTGAGGCGGGGCGGGATGGGCGTGGACATGCGGGTCAGGGTGGGCAGGCGGAAGCGGAACAGGATGCGTGGTGTGGAGGTGGGGCAGGTAGGGCGAGACAAGGTGGGTAAGGAGGAAGCGAGACAGAGTGGGCGGCACAGGGGCGGGAGGGGATGGGCGACGGAGATGGGAGAATAGTAGGGGGGGTGGTGGCGAGACAGGGTGGGGAAGGAGCAGGTGGGGCAGAGTGGGCGAGAGGAGGCGAGAACGGATGAATGGGGCGGTGGCGAGACTGGGTGAGCGGGGCAGAGACAGGAAAAGATGAGCGGTGCGGAGGCTGGACACGATGCGCAGGGAAGAAGCCCGAAAGGATGGGTGGGACGGTAGCGGGAAGGGATAGGTAGGGCGGTGGCGGGTCAGGGTGGGTAGGACGGGAACTGGACAGGATGGGCGGAGGCGGATCAGAGTGGGTAGAGCTGAGACGGATCCGTGTGGGCGGGACGGATCCGTGCGGGCGGGGCGGGGTCGGGTCAGGGTGGGCGGGGCGGGGACGGGTCCGGAGTGGGCGGGGCGGGGACGGGTCCGTGTGGTCGGAGCGGAACGGGTCAGGGTGCGGGCGGGTCGGGTCAGGGTGGGCGGGGCGAGTGATCAGCCCGGGCCAGGGTGGGTGGGGCGGGGACGGGTCAGGTGGGCGGGGCGGGATCGAGTCAGGGTGGGCGGGCGGGTGTGGGGATCAAGCAGTGTGGGCGGAGGAGGACAGGGCAGTGTGGGCGGGCGGGGGCGGGTCAGGGGTGGTGGATCTGGGGATCTGGTTTTGTGGCGGGCGGATCGAGTCAGGGTGGGCGGGTCGGGGTGGACGCAAGCAGTGTGGGCGATGAGCGGACAGGGCAGTGTGGGCGGGGCGGGGAGGGTCAGGGTGGACTGGCGGGGTCGGGTCAGGGTGGGCGGGGTGGGGACGGGTCCGTGTGGGCGGCGGACGGTCCCGTGTGGGCGGGCGGGGACGGGTCCGTGTGGGTGGAGCGCGGGTCGGGTCAGGGTGGGCGGGGTGGGGACGGGTCCGTGTGGGCGGGGCGGGGACGGTCCGGGTGGCGGGCGGGGACGGGCCGTGTGGTGGGGCGGCCTGATCAGGGTGGGCGGGTGGGGACGGGTCCGTGGGCGGGCGGGGACGGGTCCGTGTGGGCGGAGCGGAACGGGCCAGGGAGCGCGGGCGGGTCATCAGGGTGGCGGCGAGGATCTACCAGGGTGCGGGCGGTCGGGTCAGGGTGGGTGGGGCGGATCGGGTCAGGCGGGCGGGCGATTCGAGTCAGGGTGGGGCGGGCGGTGGGGACGGGCAGTGTGGGCGGGGAGGAGTGGACAGCGTGTGGGCGGGGCGGGGGCGGGTCAGGGTGGGCGGGACGGGGACGGGTCAGGGTGGGCGGGGCGGGATCGAGTCAGGATGGGCGGGGCGGGGTGGGGACGGGGCAGTGTGGGCAAGGAGGAGTGGGGACAGGGCACTGTGGGCGGGGCGGGGGCGGGTCAGGGTGGACTGGGCGGGGACGGGTCAGGGTGGGTGGGACGGGGACGGGTCAGGGTGGGCGGGTCAGAGAGGGGAAGCGAGAAGTATGGTGCGGGCAGTGCCTTGTGTCGCTGCGGGGGCAGCGCGGAGGGGGGATGGGGCAGGGCGAGATGCGGTGCGGTGGGGTGGGGTGGGCGGGGCGCCCAAGGGACGGGCAGGAGCGCTGGCTCGTGAAAGGAGGCGGCGGAGGGTCGTAAAGCGCCGCAGCGGGAAGCGACGCGTCCAGCGCCCAGCGCCCTCGGCCCAGCGCGTGGCAGCGGCCAACGACGGCGTTAAAGGCGATGGGGTCGCGCTGGCGCCAGCGGACGGACGAGCGGCGTCACAAAAGTTGCCTCATTTTGTTGTACGTATAAAAGCGATCGCCGATCAAATCCAGGCTGATAGGGTTGTAGTGAAACCCTTTACGGATAAAAGAGGGTGTTTAAAAGGAACATCAGCGGGACTAGCAAACTAGCTTGCAGGATTTATGCCTATGAGTGTTTTTCCTAAACGGCTTTCAATGTGTTTCAATTTCAATTATTTGAATTAAAACGAGACCAAGGGCATCCGAGAAACAATTCCATTTTCAGAATTGACTTACAATGCAAAAATTCGTAAAATCGTTGTCTATTTAATCATTACTATAAAAGGGAATTGTGTTCGTAAAAACGCCGAACTTTCATCTGTGGAATAAAGCGAACAATCACAACGGTCAGTTATCAAGTTAAAGGACCAAATTATGTACATCTGTACTTAAACAAATATTACTAATTTATAATTTAAATTTTACACATTTGAAAAGAGAAAAAAACTAATTAGGCTACCGAAGTCATCTGTAATCCTATCAAGAAATCTATTTGTTAAAAATCGAAATGCGGTCTAACTAATCACTTTAATTTCCTCATTTTGCAATGTTCAAAAACACTACATAATTTATAGAAATTCTCCCAAGATTGTAAATCATACATTTATTACTTCCTCCACTAAGTTATGCCAAAGATTAAGCACTGTTGTTGAAAATTTTTTCAAGTTAATATTCACTACTTGTCTTTTCCAAGTGATATTTAGGTTGCGCAAATCATTTTAGATTCCACAATATCGATCACAGTAATTCCACTAAAAGAATTTACCCTCCCAGTAAACAGATTAAGCATCGAGCGAAAGCTTGATACATGGCTCGAAGTCGAACACATTGATTTATTGGTCTCCCACTGGGTTTCCGGTTATTTGGGTTGCACATTCCAACGCGAGCTATTTAAAGGTACTTCAGGAAATGACCGCGGGCCATTATGTCACTGTGAAACTAGGTAGAAGGAAAGTAAAAAGATTAAATTAAGCATTTAATCCGATAAACGATTCAGGTTTATACTTTTTTACTGTTTTTGTTGTTGCTGGAAACGAACAAGCTTTGTTGAGGGACTCAAAATACAGCAGATCCTCAAAAAACGCTGATTGGAGTAAGTTAAAATTTACTTTGAGAATGTTCAAAATCTGTAAAATATGCCTTACAATATGCAATAAATATGTTAAATTGCAAGCGGCAATAAATATTTTACATGTTAATGTGTTTTTGTAATACTCTACTGCTACATCGATTTAACGCAACCAGAATAAAACCCATTCTCAAACCCACGACCGGCGTCCTTTACGGATTTAGCAGTACCCCGTTCAAACAAATTAATTGTAACTTAAGATGACGAAACCTTATTTCAATAAATGGCTCTTGTTTATAAGATATTTTGTTATAAGATGGGGTTACGGTAAATATTGAACGACACACAGCCGGTTACACAAATAACAGACTCTGTTGGTTATAAACCTTTTATATCCTCGGTTTACCAACTTCAATCGTTACTGTTATTTGCTTTTTATTGGCTTTATGACGTTAATAACAATTGTATTAATCCACCCAATACACAACACTGATCACCATTATCATTAAGGAGCGGATTTCTATGATTTTGCACATGTTTTGTCCGTTGCTTCACGACATAGCTAAGTGAAATATTTTGATATTTGGTTAGAACTGGATGCTATGTATATTAATATGTTCGTGCATATTTGAACGATTTTTCCTGTTGGAACATATTCTTGTAATTATAGGAGCAAATTTTGCATAATTCGTTAAAATATACTTATTTTTAAAACGTTTAATGTTTTCATAGCATCTCTTTATTTCTGAGCGTTCATTGATTAGAAAGAGCTGGTCACAGTTGTTTCTATAGATAATAAAATACTTGTGCAAATGTACGATATTTTGATTTTTTTTAAAATCCAGACAAAAAATTAAACACGACCTACAATGTACTTCACTGAGGTGCTTATTTACTTCAATTATTTCTCCCGAAAAAAGGCTAGGTTATATTGTGTTTGCACAAAAATATATCTTTTCATTCCAAGAATGCTTATCCTGAATTTTATCAAGAAAAGTTTATACAGGAAATGAAATATTATCAATTTTAATTGCATATTAAAGTTGATATTTGAGAATTTATAGGTCATAAATGCATATTTTTAAAAGCATATTTCAAGATTTTTTGAGGACTTCAAATGCTCTCCCTAATCATCATCATCATCATAAGAACAGGCGAATGCCAGAGGCGCTGCCCACGCACCAACTGTGCAGAGCAGGATGGGAAGTACTTACGGTACTCGACGCCCAGCAGCGCGTCCCGGAAGTAGCTCCAGGCCTGGCGTTCGGGCAGCGGGCTGTCGGTGGGCACACGCATCACCTCTCCACGCTCCAGCAGCTCGAACACTGCGCACCAGAAAACGTCCCATCAGCCCCTCTGCAAAGCCCCTCTGGGCGCAGGGGCGCTAACGCAGGAGTATCACAAGGCATCCCCGTCTGCCCCGTCACTCACCTTCGTGCACACTGCACCATCGGGTGTTACCGTACCCATTTACCTTACCCATCATCCTTACCTCTAATAACGATTATTTAAAGAATTAAATAATACTTAGGAAAATATAATAAATAAAAAAGAGCCTGTGAAAAGAAGGAAAAAATAACAGTTCTCATTAAAATAGATCGGAAAAACATTAATTTGCCCAAGTAACAATTTTAAGACTACCGTCACTGAGACTGACTTTAAGAGGCATTTAGTGACTTCTGTACAGTACGATAAATTACTGGATTTCGGCTTCTCATTCCGAAGAATCAAATTGTTGCAGGTTTTCAACGGCATGCTTACCGGTGTAGTTCTTATTTTTCTATAACAACGGGTGAATATCTTTATTCTTTCATTTTCCACAGTATCAATGCACGCAACCATATTTAACACATTGCTTCTGTAATACATATTCTATTATATTTTTGCAAACGCTTAATTGTTAGTAGATTTTTAATTACGTCGAAAGTAGAGATTTCGAAAATTTTTTCTAACGTCAGAGAAAATATCTCCTTGTGACGAGATGACAAAATCTCTACTTTGGAAGAAAACAGTCCATCTAAGAAGATTATTATGCGTTTGGTTTGCGATATCACCCTCCACAGATGCCTATCAAGGCGAACAATTTTTGCATAACTAGATAGAAGATTTCGAGAAATATTGGTAACAATCCAGATAGAATCGATCTGTATTGATTCCTGACATCGCTTTCCGAGACCAAATTGTTGTTTTCAGAATAATTTATTAAAATCAATAACTAGCGTATAGTTCGATATTTTGTCGAGAAAAATATATTAACAATTATACCTTTTATTATGTTTTAATTTTAAGCTAAACTGGTTTGTTTTTGGGAACTGCATTTGGAGAAGTGACACGTCCCAAATACGTTCCAATATTGGGATAATGTAAATCAAATAATTTACAAGGCGG
The DNA here is from genome assembly GCA_011170035.1 of Teleogryllus occipitalis. Classification (NCBI taxonomy): domain Eukaryota; kingdom Metazoa; phylum Arthropoda; class Insecta; order Orthoptera; family Gryllidae; genus Teleogryllus; species Teleogryllus occipitalis. The sequence goes on along the minus strand of BLKR01004049.1, from coordinate 112,851 downwards.
AGAGGAACATATAATTTATAACACGAACCCTCCATAGCAGCCTCTTGAAAATAATTCTTCCAATGAGTTTAATACACGGAAGTGCGCTACTCTCCATTAGTTGATTTCTCTTTCCTGCTAGTACAATTGCGGTTGTGAGGCCATCATACATCTGTGTGGCAATTAGATTGATTTGAAATGTTGGCCTTCATAACAAAGCTCATTATGCAGCGTCATTTAGGTTAATAAGAATGTATTACAGCTCCACGCAACCAATGATTAGGAAATGAACCTGCAATCCATTGTGATTTCTCAATTAACAGACGCGTACAAGCACATATTCGCTACGAAGTAAACAACATTTAAAGAAGCTGAAACAATGAACATGTAAGAAACAAACAGTGTGTTTTAACACAGCAATATAACTTAAAATATAAAAAAATAAGGTACGTAACAATATTGTTTCCACAAAAAGAAAAATGTAACATTGAACCTAAAGCACTAAACAACTGAAGCACAACAGAACAATTTAAAGCACTAAATAAAGAAAAATTCCCCTAATAATTCTATATGTTTTCGAATAGAAAAAGTATTCTAAAATAAAAGGTAAAAAGTTTTAAAGTTTTGTCTTCTTTATTTTGCTAACGAATGAAAGTTTTCACTGAGAATGCGTTTCTGAACGTAGCACGTAAGTGTGCGAGTACGTACGTACAGGTACCGACATATTGTGATGATATGAAGCGTATTCAGTTGTTGCAAACGTACTTAAAAATAAGAATAAAGTAAATAATAGTTTCGATACAATTCTCCTGAAGGATGAATATGAACGAAATGGAGTTACATACCTTGTAGGTTAACAATGCGATCTACCGGGGTTTGTCTTAAGAACCAATTGTTGCTAAGATGTGACATTATTACTTCAACACATTTAAAAATAAGAAAGCACTGCCCCTACGTGCAAATATTTGATGCCATCAGTGTCCGATCCCGGTCACTTAGTAATCTGTACGGATAAAAGAAGGCCCCGCTCTCGGATCCCAGTACGATTATATTATATTAACAATTCGCAACAATTAATTAACAATTGTTACTTCGGTGCAAGCTGCATGATTTTAAGTGTGCCCAGTTGACACGGAATACAAACATCAATCTGATTTTTAGCAGCTGATTATACGATGAAGAGCTTATTATATTCGGAAATGCATACGCGGCAAGGGGCGTAATGTTCGACTGCATTGGTTCGAACCCAGGAGGTTCTAGGTAGAATGTGTTGGATAAAGCGGGTTCGCGGTAGGCATTCCATCGGTATGATCCGTAAATCATTTCCTACACAATCTTATCATTAACCATCATTCCTCTAAGGATCTAAGAATCACTGCAGCTTCTAGGCAATAAGGAACTAGTCCAAGGAACTAGTTGGCAAGGGTCATTACTACCTCATCGGATTATCATTAGGTAGGGTCCCGGCTTGGAAAACTAGAGAGAGAGAGGGGAGAGATGGTGAGGGAGATAAGGTCCCTCTCCCTCCCAAGATCTTAGCTATGGATGATAAGGATTGGACGGAATGCCCGGCGGGGCGAGGGGTACACATTCGTTTAAGCTAATCTCCTCTTGGGAGAAACAGAGCTTGAGCATATTCGGAAACGCACATGCAACACAGGGTTAAACGAAGGTGCGCTTACTCACCCAGGTAGAGGTGGTCCTCCGAGGGGTCGTCGAGCACCTCGACGAGGCGCACGATGTTGGGGTGGCGCAGCTTCTTGAGCAGCGCGATCTCGCGGTAGACGCGCTCCAGCGGCGACGGCTGCCCTCCGGACGCGGTGCCGCCCGACCCGCCGCGGCTCGGCGCCTGCCGCCCTGCGCAGCCACACCGCACACTCACTCACTCCACCGATGCACTCCTCTCTGGGCTCGTTTCAACCACCAGTTTCAGTCATGTCTGATTTCATCTCAACCTACCAGTTCAAGTCATGGCTGATCTCATCTCGACCTATCAGTTCCAGGAATGCCTGATCTAATCTCGACCTATCAGTTCCAGGAATGCCTGATCTAATCTCAACCTATCAGTTCCAGACATGCCTGATCTAATCTCAACCCGCCAGTTCTAGTCATGTCTGACCTCATCTCGACCTATCAGTTCCAGGAATGCCTGATCTAATCTCGACCTATCAGTTCCAGGAATGCCTGATCTAATCTCAACCTATCAGTTCCAGACATGCCTGATCTAATCTCAACCCGCCAGTTCTAGTCATGTCTGACCTCATCTCATTTCGTTCAAACAAGTCCTGTTTAATCTCATCTAATTTCGTTCAGTCTCCAATCTCATCTAATTTCGTTCAGTCTCCAATCTCATCTAATTTCGTTCAGTCTCCAATCTCATCTAATTTCGTTCAGTCCAATCTCATCTAATTTCGTTCAGTCCAATCTCATCTAATTTCGTCCAGTCCAATCTCATCTAATTTCATTCAGTCCAATCTCATCTAATTCGTTCAGTCCAATCTCATCTAATTTCGTTCAGTCCAATCTCATCTAATTTCGTTCAGTCTCCAATCTCATCTAATTTCGTTCAGTCTCCAATCTCATCTAATTTCGTTCAGTCTCCAATCTCATCTAATTTCGTTCAGTCTCCAATCTCATCTAATTTCGTTCAGTCTCCAATCTCATCTAATTTCGTTCAGTCTCCAATCTCATCTAATTTCGTTCAGTCCAATCTCATCTAATTTCGTTCAGTCCAATCTCATTTAATTTCGTTCAGTCCAATCTCATCTAATTTCGTTCAGTCCAATCTCATCTTCTAGGCCAATCTTGTCACATTTCATCCCGTCTCATCCAATTCAGCTAAAAATCCTTCCATATTTTGTCGTGAAGCAGCACATTTCATCATGTTCAAATCCATTTAATCATACCCACATCTATCTATTCCCTCTCGTGCTGCTCATAAAGTTGTTGCCTTTGCCTTCGAATACAATTTACTGAATTAATATCGTGCGTTACTACTTTGTGGTTTCGGACACGGGCGTATTCTTTGTGTTAGGAAGGGCCAAAAGTTGAATAGTTTTTAAAAAACACGAATATACAGAATCTCGCATTTAGAATAGCGTGAAATTATTCTGAAATTGCATTTAGTATATTTGGGTTACATATACGCCTAGATGAAGTAATCCGGCATGGCTTGGGTATTTATTTATCACAAACATCTATTAGACAGGAGAAACAATGAATTTTGTTATTAGCGTAAAGTGGAAGTAATTGTTACCTCCCAGCCACCACCCCACCCCTTCTTTAGAATTCCGCTCCATCTCGCTCCACCTCATCACGCATTGCTTGCTCACTAGCTCCTCTCTAGCCTTGCTTGCCCCACTCCTCTCAAGCTCGTCTCCTCGCCTGGCCCCGCCCCGCCCCTCCCCGCCCCGCCCCACCCTTCGGTTACAGTCCCGGTCTTAGTCAGGTCCCGCCCCCACAATGTCCCGTCCGAACCGCACCCCTGCCCTTTTGCATTGCGGATTCCATTAAACAAACCAGTACAAACTATATGTACAAACTTTCACCTTTCGAGCTGATGTGGTTTTGGTCAGTCGGTCGGTCAATAAAAGAGTCTTGAGATTACGTGATCACATCGTATTCATGACGTTCCTCACCCGAAATTTCTGCCCGAAGTTAATAAAAAGCTCATAGGCTTTGGAGTTTGTGCTGTATCTTGATATAGACTTTGAAATAACTATTTTTACACACGTACAGTTTACAACTTTTCTTAAACATATTACTTGTTTTTAATGTTTTTTAAAGACATCAGATTACCAATCAAATGCTCTGAAGACAAAACCCGTGATCATTCTTCTCGTCATATATTCGAAGTGCTCTACTTCGTTCGCTTGACAAAATATTTGAAAATTCTGCCATGAATCTCGAAGTACTTTTTATTAATAAATGCACGTACGTTATCCGGAATCAAAACATCGGAGCTTTATTCTCGACTTTAAAAAATTCCGCACGTATTTACAGTCTCTTATTCAGCGACAGCTGTCACTGGACACGAAATTGTAAATATCAGAGGATCGTTGCAAACTGTAGACCGTGTATTAGTCTATTTTTGCATTTCGAGGAAACGCCTGATTTGCGTGAAGGGTTTGTAAAAATTTGAAAGGTTTCTAGACACTGAATTGAGTTGTTGGAAATGTTCATACATTTCCTCATAATGAATAAAACTACAAATCTCCATATTCAACTTTTAATAGCTTAAGTGCTTTTCAATTCCTTGTTGTTGTTTTTTCCTGCGCTTTTATCCAGCCGACAGCCGGTTGCCCTTTACGTCCCGAAAAGACGCATATTCGACCATACAATAGACAAACACTTGCGGGCTCCTCTGATCTGGGGTCAGCAGAACGTGAGGCCCTCCGCGACAACACACACAAAGACAAGGGACAAACAGCCATGCCCAAGGCGGGACTCGAACCCGCGACCCTTCGGACCGAAGCGCTGAGTCGGTACTCGCTCTCAGCCACCTCGGCCATCCAGGTCGGATCAATTCCTTGTTCAGGACCATATTGTTTACCTTAATTTTCAGTTATAGCGTTTTCCATTCGTTGCACTGAAACCCACCCTAATGCAGGGCAAACACGTCATGGCTCCGCAACAGTGCTGCCCCACACGCGTGAAGGGCAGCTACGAATGAATCGGATTCCGGGACTGAGTCAGTGCCTGTGCGCTACGCAGTGAGATTATAGATAGCTGTTCTTGGCCTACCACTCTGAGGGAACTCGAAAAATAATAATTTTCAATTATGATCGTTGTTATAATTTTTATGAAGTCTTTTCGTAATTCTTACATCTTAATTCATAAAATATCAACGAGTGATTTCTTTATTTAAAAACCACTAACACTTCAAATGCGTATGCGTCAAAATTTCATTTTTAGAGATTTGCCACTGATCGAAATAGCATACAAGATTCTGAACCGAAGGGCTTCAGCAGAATTGTTTGGTTATTGAAAACCATAAAAATACTAACATGGGCGTTTCCGCTGGTATATGTATGGGCGTACGAGAAACATTTCTTGGCACATATATTTGATTTTGTAAGGATCGCTATTTTTATTTTCACTTAATTAGCGTTTCGTAATTCAGGCGTACCTGCACTTTGGTTTCTTAATAGCACTGGATTTGTTAAAATGAAGTTTTTCAAGGTTAAATTTTAGGAAAACACAGAAAGACAATTCTTGCAAAACATAATATACTCCATCATTCGAAGTATCCTTCCGGGACAGGAGATCCTCAATTGCCTTCACAATTTCACCACGAATCCAAATCAGCCTGCATAACTTCCATACCTAACCTCACAATGGCCCGGTGCACTGGACTGCACTGACGCCATCGTCAATGCAGTTTAGGGCGCCCCGAATGCGCCCTGGTTCCGTGTCATTGTGCGAATGGAACATGCGCTTCTTTCCACTGGTGCCCCTTAGCGGTCGAATGGAACACGATGGCTGCCCTGAGTGCGCACTGGGTGCGCACCAATGCGGCGAATGAAAAACGCTATTAGAGTTAACTATGAACTTGATTCTGAAATGAATTTTTATCACTTTAGACTTACCGAAAACACCAGCTTTTTTGAGCAGTCGCCGTTTTGACAGGATTTTCATAGCCTGAAAAGAAGGAAAATAATTTTTCAGTAAATAAAAATGATTACATTACACAGTTAATTGTCGAAATACATTTCATCTACATAAAAAGCAATGTACAGTATTATTTATTTATTTATTTACTCAAAAACAGTCAAAAACTGTATGTGATGTATGGGGGAGAAAATCCTCTGAGCACGCTTTCGTGAGTTTCAGAATCTCTTCCCAACAATTTAACTAATATTATTTATATTTTCATACACCGGATGAGCAGTATCCTAAAAGAATTACGTAAAGATGACATAAAAGGATAAATACACATTGTGTTCTAAGTATAACTTTTATTTGACACCCCAAAACAGAGAAAACTGAAAGTAACATTTGGAAGGAAGAAAAGCTAAATTTAGTATTTCGAGGACAAGAACAATATTTAGCTATTTTTATTGCTACTAGTACTAGTATAACCCAAATTTCACCTTTTTTCCATTTAGTAAATCTGTTTTCCAGCGAGGGGTAGTAGTAACATGATTTTCAACAGCGAGGGACAATTGGAACGTGCAGGGGAGGTTCGTTTTAACATGATTTTCTCTATTATCCAATGGATTTTTCTCTGCGACAGTGATGGAGAGAGGGATTTCGGAAATTCTTCTTCTCTTGAGATTAATTGATTTTGATTGATTTTTTCGTGTTTTCGGGCACGTCAACTGCTTTGGCTATTAGTCCCGTTAGTGTAGTACATGCTTTTCCTCGGGAGATGGCCGTGATCTTCCCCCGCTGGATGGCGAGATCCGGCGCCAACCTACCATCGGCTTGTGGTGTTTCCCCCTAACCAGGACTCTCCCACCAGCAGCGCGCCGCCCCAGCCGGGACAAGCTCTAAGCTCCCGACCGGTCTCCCGCAAAATGTGGTAGTATAGTGCACGTTAGTGTAAGTGTGTGTGTGTAAGGGGAGAGGATAGGACAAGGAAGAGGAAGGACAGATCGCGCGCGGTCTGTGGCCCGATTGGTAGGGTACTACTCCGGCATTCGCCTGGTGTTGATCGGAGAAACCACGGAAAATTACTGATCAGAGCAGTAGGCCGCTAGAATTCTCCTCCAGACAGCGACTGAATTCGACCTAGCTGGAAAGCTAGTGTTGAAAATCCTGCCGCCGTCAGGACTCGAACCCAGGACCTCCCGGTCAGAGGCGCTGCAGTGACATCAGTTGATGCACTGAGCTACCGCTCCCGGTTTCTCTTGAGTATTTGACGTCCCTTGCTGGGAAAGTATTAATTTCTCATTCCCAGATTTAGGTACCTCTTTTACACTTTCCACACTTCGAAATATTCATATCAAGAAATCCAAACCAAGAATTGATTGATTAGTGATTTATTGCGTGTCAACTGATAAGGTAATTAGTCCCGTACGCGTAATGCACGTTTTCCCCTCGGGAGGGGGCGGTGATCTAACTGGTGGGATCCGGCGTCGACCTACCGTCAGGTAGAGGGGTTTTCTCCAACCAGGTATCTCCAACCAGCACCAGGTATCTCCAGGCACCGCCCTAGCCGGAACAATCTCAGCTTCCGACCGGTCGCCCGGAATGTATGGTAGCGTAATGCAGGTAAGTGTGTCTGCAGGGGGGGTGAGGATAGGAAAAGAAAGGAAATATCGCGCACGGTTTATGGCCCGTTTGTTAAGGTACTGCCCGGTATTTGCATGGTGTTGATAGGAGAAACCATGGAAAACTACCGATCAGAGCAGCCGAGCGCTAGAATTCTCCTCCAGACTGAACTCGACCTGGCTATCGAGTGTCGAAAAATCTGCCACCGTCGGGTCTGGAACCTTAGGACTTTCCGGTCACTGCAGTGTCATCAGTTGATGCCCTAAGCCACCTCCCTCGGTCCAAACGAAGAAAACCTGTCAAGAAACCTTTCCCGACAGTAGTTTAGGATTCGTTCAGTGTGTGTTGCGTGAGATGTACTAGGTGTCACTCATCAATTCTTCGATCCGTCCTCTCCTGAAGTTTTCAAGATCCCTCTCTGGAGAAATCTGCCAATTCGCACCACCGTCTCCGAACTGCTCCTCGGGCCTTGGGAATGCAATTACCAGAGAGTCAAACATTTCTCAGGTAAAATAATCATTAAATACAAAAATTAAATCCATTCTTGTGGAAAGATTCAGGTCAATGTCGTTCCTTCCTAATATACAATTTTTAGATTTCTTGAAATAGAGTTCTTGATTTAAACAATATAGCTTGTAATGAACCTAGTTTGTATGTTGCACTTCTAGTTGCACTACAGTGAAAGGACTAAAAATATACTACTTCGAGAGAACGAAGCCGGTTGATCAATTTGTGCGGATCTTGCTTAAAATTATGAGAGACCATTTGAAACAGAATAGTGGATAATTTACATTAATGTTGACTTAATCGCAAACCGACCTGGTTACAGAACCTGTGCAACGCTTACACGAGAGTTGCTGCAGTAATTTCATAACAGTTCCAAGAACTGCTGCATTCGCTGCAAGCTATTTACTCAAACTCAGGGTCCTCGATCATTTGTTTGTCCGCTCAATAGCATCATTTTACTACTCTATATTCTAATTTAAATTGATACTGAAATTGGATTACAAGAGATTCAATTTAATACTGGAAATATACATTCGTCTGGGAAGCCGCGAGTAATGAAATTCCTTCACTAAATAGATGCAAACAAGAATTCGTCTCAATAATAGGGGTCGTTAATAGTAACTTCGTCATAAAGATGAAGCGCAAGGCATTTGTGTATTTAAATTAATTTTTTAATAAATTCACCAATCTAGTCATATGATTAAGATTCAGAGATTTCAATTTCGAGAAATATCTCGGCAATTACCCATAAAACAATTCATTTATTGGGCGATACTACTTTCTTCACTTTCGTTAATTAATAAATAAAAAGTGTTTTTCGCTATGATTCACCTCTAGAAAACGTGTCTGATCTACGTAATTCATAGAGTGGATTATTTTGTAATCGTAATTATCGTCTGCACATTTGTATTAATAATGTATATTAAAGTTTACGTTTTCTGGAGATTACAAAGAGATTTGTTGTTAAAATCAATGAATAAATATCAGTAGAAGAGAGGTTTCAGAGAAAACAATCAGCAAGTATGAGAGAAAATAAACACGTTGCGTGAAGAAATCGGTTATCGAGGGCTGCGTGTACTTCGTGCTTTGTTCCGACCACCAAGTCAACAGTAATCGATACTTACTCTGCTCAGAGGAAAACTTCATCGACCACAAACATACGCAGGCGCTGGCTAGATGTGTTTCTACAAGCGACAAAGCAAATAATCAGGATATTTCTTCTGTCAAATGAGACTCGATTCATATTTTCTTATCGGAACAAGTGAACATACTATAGAGTAAAATATAATTTGTGATGTAATAAGATTATTATAGGTTCGACAAATAAGATGAATATGTAGATTTATACATACGAAGGTAATAAACGCATTATCTCCACAGAGATTCTTTGTCCTTCAGCATAAGCATTGACGATATGAAGTAGACATGATATGTATGTCTATGCGCGCACGCGCGCGTGCGCACTCGCTTATGCGCCTGTTTGCCGGACAGTTGTCGATCCCCATCGTTATAATTCTGTTGAAAGCACCCTGCTACCAAAATCAACACGATTGAAAAAACTTAATTAAATAACCCATTAAAACATTCACAAAATTGCATTGGTAACATTCCAAGCATAACAGACGAGTTATACATTTAGTTGGTTTCAAGGAAATGGGTATACGAGGCTCGTACATTTGGCGAGCAAATACGAGGTAGGGGACAAGAGACCACCGCATCTCTTGCAGGCACAGTTACGTTAGGAGTGAGCGAAGGAACGGTACGTTTTCGAGCAGTGGACCAGATGATAAAATAATAGTTTGAGATTAAGAGTTTATTCTTTAACAGCAGGGTTAAATGAAATGTTAAGCACGAGCAACTGCGCAATTATTCTAAACGCTCATCCACTATGTAGGCCGAAGTTTTCTTTTCCTTCTTCGCGTGTTTTCACAATGTCAATGCACCAATATATCCACATATAGCAAAAATTATTTATTTTTTATGTAATTTTTCTCGTCTAGCTTACTGGCATTAGGCAGAATTGCAAGTTCAACTGATCACTATTTCCTTGCGACTCTTCTGGTCTCGTTTTCCAATTGTTTTGAACAGATGTGCTTTTGGCCTGTATTCTTTCTGCATATCGAACCTAATTACGTGTTTTGAGATATTGTCTCAGGCATTAGGTTCCTCTCGGGCTTCACGAATAAAATTAAAGTCGTGTATACTAATAAAAGTGTTTAACAGTAACCAGGTATGTTGTTTCTTAATTGAACAATATTCTTGTTGAAATGATTGCCGAAGGTTTAACGGCAAGTGAGCTCTATTTATTTTCCACCCTGGGGCTTTTTTCAGCTCCAGAAGATGCCGATTTCGACTATCTGCGCTGGGTATCCCCTACCTCATGAGGACACATTAACACCAGACATCCACGCGGGCTCCTCAGTCTGGGACAACGCACATACATGAAAGGCGAGGAACAAACAACCATGCCCACGGTGGGACTCGAACCCCCGCCCCGTCAAACCGCGACGCTGAGTCGGCACATGCTCTAGCCACCTCTGTCACCCAGATCGAAGTGAGCCCTATTGATTGGTAGCTATTTGGTGGACAGTACTACGACTCACTTCACATTGTGATGCTTCGCCATTTTTGAAAAATATTTCACATGTGTATTTCGGAATCCCAAACATATACAGTTTCTATCTTTATTCCTTTGTACATCCAGAAACTGTTTGACACATTATTTACACTGTGAAACGTTATTGAAATAATAGTATCTTTTATTTCATGTCAGAGAAAGAAGAATTCTCCAGAGAAAACAAGTGAGTCAAATTGAATAAACTCCTATTTCTTTCTTTTCTTTACATTATAAATGATCTTTTATTGTTTTGTGTAGCAAGTTGAAAGGGACCAAGATATTCAAAGAGTTTAACTTGTCTTGGAAACCATTTTTTTTTTCAGTTTTGCCATTTCTTCTGAAGCAGTTTTTTTCCTTTGGGAAAATGAATATTTTTTGGGGAAAAAGGATGTTACGACTTTTCAATTTTGTGGAATTTTCCATTAAAGGCATGGTGCTCACAGGAAATTCTGACAAAGGGAACTACTGATGGCAACATCAATACAAAACTTACGTAATCTCCGATTACTATATAAAGGATGCAATGCTTCCAAAAATCGAAAACTCTTTTGATGGAATTGAAACAGTGTTTTTCGCTGTAAATGTTAATCAACAAAGTTTTCATGCGCATCACATTCCGTTCATTACACAACAGTAGCGAACACCTTAGATAATGACCCCGATAAATTAGCCGCAAGCTACATTTGAAAATTACGTATTTCATTAACTTCGTATTGTGATGTTGTGCTTTTCCTACATGTAATGTCAGATGTATTTGCGGTGAATATAGTAGAGATGATAAAAGGGAATACAGAAGAAGGTACTAGAAAGGGCAGGCAAGGAGAAACTATAATTTTACTAAACCAAAATGTTTATATACAAATGTACATATATATTACTGACCATGCCTTTCATAAGCATTTTGAACCTGAATTGGACGCCATCAAAACAAATGATCTCATTGTGGTGTATTATTACAGCATTATTTACTCAAGCAACCTTTTATATATCTTTCCTATATTCTCACCCAGCGCACTCTCTCTCCTGAAATACAGATTACTAGGGACGCAGCTCTTCAAACTCGATTATAAGAGTAGCAAGCATGCACTATTTTAATATCAAAGAGACATCAGTAATAAAATATGTTATTATTCATTAAGATATTAAATTGGAAATACAACTTTTTGATTTAAACCTCTACATGATATGAACAACTGACTTCCGCTTATACACAAATTTATTATATGTTTTACATTATATTATCATTATTATTATTATTATTATTATTATTATCATTATTATTATTATTATTATTATTATTATTATTATTATTATTATTATTATTATTATTATTATTAAGTACGTTCAAATAAACCGTTTTTTCGAAGAACCATCTACGCGGATACTTTCTACAGAATGAAACCAGCGCAGAATGTACTGTAAATCATAACGAGAACATTTATTGACTTTCTGCTTCTCTCCGCTCCATGCCAGCACCTGCGCGCACAATGCGAACATACTGTAAACACAGATGCGTTCCTCACGTTCTGAGGGCGAGGAATTCCGAAATCGAGTTCCAGATCGAGCTAATCTCGCGGAAAGGCCATTGTCCCGGAACCAATCTCCCTTAGTGGCGTCGTTCTGTCCTCCAGGCCTTCACAGCGTCGGGCGATCCCCCCCCCCTGCGCAACGGACACCACGACTTCCCTTCAATGCCGTTGCCACCTCTCCGTCACGATCGCGGTCGCCCCTGCCACCCCGACATCGCGCCCGCAGACATCGCATCTACCAAACGGTGCCGTTGCCGCTACTACGTCACCATCGAGACCAACGCCGCCTCCGCCTACTAACGAGCAAACGCCGCTTCCCTACGCTACCGTTGCCACTAGTCCGTCACCACCGCGGCCGTCGCTGCCACCCGACATCACCCCCGCAGACATCGCATGTACCATACAGTGATGTTTCCGCTACTGTCACCATCGAGGCTAACGCCGCCCCCGCCAACTACCCCGCAAAAACCGCTTCTCTACGCTACCGTCGCCACTAGTCCGTCACCACCGCGGCCGCCTCAGCCAACCCCGACATCGCCCCCGCAGACATCGCATGTACCATACGGTGCCGTTGCCGCTCCTCCGTCACCATGGCGACCGCCGTCGCCGCCCCAATACCGTCCCCGCAGACATCGCATCTACCATACGCTACCGTTGCCACAACTCCGTCAACATCGCGGCAGCCGCAACCGCCACACCAATAGTTTCCACGTGGACGACGACTCTACCATGCGCAGCCGTTGGCCATTCGCCGTCACCATTGCGGCTGCAACTGCCACCCCAACATCACCTCCGTTGCCGCAGCTTCTACCATATGGCGCCTTTGCTGCTACTCAGTCACCACCGCAGCGGTCGCTGCCACTCCAAATCACCCCCACAGACACAGTCTCTAACCTACGCCGCCGTTGCCACTACTCCGCCACCACCGCTGCAGGCGCCACCCCAACATCGCCCCCCGCAGATGCCATACGCAGCTGGTGCCACTTCTCTGTCCCCATACGCGGCTGCTGCCTTGCCAACATCGTCCCTGTAGATGTCGCACTTCCCTACGCCCCCGTTTCCACTATATCGTCATTTGCGCGGCCGCCGCCGTTACCACTCTTGTGTAAACGGTTACCATCGCCACCGCCCTTCCCTTTCGGAGCGGTTTATACCCCCGCTGGCCAGTGGTTCTGAAGTCCCAATCATATCTGATCGCCATTGCTTTTGCCAACCTCGACACCGCCATCGGTAACGATGGTTCGGCATCGTCGCTTATCAGTAGGTCCTAGAGAGTCCCTGCTGGATCGATTTTCTACACTAGAAACTAATTCGTCTAATTTAACTAATTCGTCAAACTTAGCCGCTTTCTGAACAAGAATTCTAGGGGGCGGCAGCTTGGATTCATAGTTTTTCGAGGTTTCTCCGATTAGTGTCAGGTGAATATCGCAGCTGTTCTTCAACAAATCGGTCAGGGACCGCGCGAAATCTTCATTGTTCCCATCTCTTCACGTCCACACACCCCGGCTTAATATCCCGGAAGGGGCACTGCCAAGCTGGATCAGATATTTGGAGGAGGGAAAGACATAAACGGATATGTAGGTCGGCCACGGATATCACCATCCATCGGAGGAGGGACACCGAGTCCTCCGAGCGTACAAAACCTTCACTACACTCACGGAATTAATGGCCGTAATAATAATTGTCGCGTCCTCAAATAACCAATCAATCCGGCCTTACCACCTTCGTCCACACGGTCCATGTCCTTCTCCCATCCAACCACCATCACCGCCTGCGTCGTCCTTTGCAGTCCACCTCCGCTCCTGCCTCCCCTCTGCCGTTCGTCCACCCCGGCTCTGCTGTTCCTGCCACTCAGCCAACTACGCCCACGCCGTCCAGACCATCCTGCAACTCTCTTTCTCTCGCCGCCGCCGCCGTCCTCTTCACTTCTGCATCCAGTTTCCCAACTCATCGCCGTCACCAGCGTCTTCAACCTCTCTCGCCCTTCCAGCGCCTCCAACTATCGCCTTCAACCTCTCTCGCCCCAACAGCGACTTCACCATCACCTTCAACCTCATTCGCCCCTACAGCGGCTTTGCCACCACATTTAACCTCATTCACCCCCCTAGTGGCTTCGCCACCACCTTCAACCTCGCTCGCCCTTACAGCGTGTCCAACCATCACCTTCAACCTCATCCGCCCCCACAGCGACTTTGCCACCACATTCAACTTCACTCACCTCCACTGTGACTTAGCCACCACCTACAACCTCTCTCCCCCCACAGCGTATCTGGCGCTTAAGCCACCCCGTACTGTCCATCTCACTGCCGCCATCCTCACCACTTCTGCACCCCGTCGCCGCCGCCGCCACCACCACTACCATCACCACCACCACCTTCAGTATCTCTCGCCCTCAAAGAGATTCCGTCACAACCTTCAACCTCTCTCGCCCCTCAGAGCGACTCCGCCGCCTAGGCCATCGCGCAACTATCTTGCTCTCTCTGTCGCCGTCACTTCTGCACCTCCTCGCTATCACCACCACCTCCTTCAGCCTCCCTCACCCCACAGCGCTCCACCGTCGCGCGGCCGCGGACGAGCTCCATCTGGGTCGAGAGCCAGTGGGCGGGGCGGGGTGGGGCGGGGCGGAAGACGCAGCGAGCCCGCCGGGGCGGCGCCGGGCGCGGGTCGCCGGCCTGCATTCCATCATCGCCCGCGGAAAGGCGCGCGCCCCGGGCGGGCAGCGGGCGGGCGGCCGCCGTCAAACGAGCGCCCCGCGGGCCAATCCGCTCCGCCCGCCCGACGCTCATTTGTCCCCCGGGCCGCCCGGCCCCTCGCCCTGCGAGGGCGAGGGCGCGTGGGCGGAAGCTCTTTGGAGCGCCGAGGGCGGGGAGGGCACTCGAGCGCTCGCAGCGGGGGGCGATGGATCGCGCCGGGGGAAGAGGAGAAGTCAAGAGGCGGCGGTGGATTCGGTGGAGCGAGGCGTCCAACCGGGGACGTCTGTGTGTGTATACGTTTTCAGCAATCGAAGCTTCAAAGACCGAACGTTAACGGTCTCGTATTTTCGTCGTCAATTAAATACCTGTGTCTGTCCAAGCATTAAATTTCTGGGTCTGTCCAACATTCTATTTACAGACTGGTCGCTTGCCAGATTGCACGCAGGAATAATACCTTGAACAACGAGCCACGTACCGCGTGTGATCTTTACTTCCCCATCTCATCCTGCCCTCACCCACGTTTTAGGGTCATGTAGAGCAGGCCAAAACAGACCCTATGGCTATCGTCCAGGGCAGCTGCGAGCATACGGGTTGCCACCGGGACAACCCACACTCAGGAAGAGTAGGTTTGAAGAGTGGGTAGGCGTCCCCGTCCGTCCAACGTGACGCGCTTGTCTCCACCTATTCTGTCAGTCTTCCATTCAAATAATACTCGTCTTCATATTAGCATTAGCAGTAGTGACAGATTGGTGTTTCTAGTAAACTAAGACGTTATCCTTTTAAATTTTCGCCGTACTACGTAGAAAAAATGAAAGTGTTGGAAAACTGGGACATAAATACTTTCGACAGAAAAACTCATATTGTGGGGACCTGCTATCCAAAAATGGATCAATCTCGTTCCGATATGTAGTAAATTAGTTCCTCCAACACGTTCAGAAGTCAGAATCCACGTTTTGAGGGTCCTTAATACAATTGGATGACGGCAAAATATCTCGCGCCTGGGCCTTTTTTCTTCGTAACAAGAATTCAAATTTAAAAAACAGTTGTTAAGCAGGTTTTTCGAATGGACGAAATTGGTAACGAAAAACTGGATAAATATTGTTCCTATGTGTGGTAAATTACATCTTCTAGCATCTTGTATAGTTATAATCCATGTTTAGTGAGCATTTGATACCGAAAAACGGCAGTTTGATTTTTCGTTAAACCCTTAATTTTCGAATATGGCAAAAGTTTCAAACAATTTGAGAAAGAATATGCTTTTGTAGTTCTACTAGTTTCATATGGTTTCTTTTGTTGGATTTTCAGTTCAATGTCTTTCAACCCGTACTCGCGAACGTGCAGCGAGCGCTCCTCGACTCGCAATAGAATTCGCTATTTCAGTTTGCCGCAGCGCCGTAGCACAGGCGGGGCCTTGAAGAGCGAGGAAATGGCCCTAGTGATGCCTCGCACGTTTCCGGGCAGCAACCCAGCTCGTTGGGCATGTCTGACGTAGAGAGTCACCAGTTGTACTGCGAGCACGCGGATGCCAGGTCCAGGCAAGATGTGGACAGAAAAGACTAGAACAGCCAGGGATATCAGGGGACATACAGAGAAAAGAGTGAAATGGAGATAGGAAAAGAAGAGTTCAGGGAGAGACTAAAAGCCAACCGTTGAGACCCCGAGTTCGCTCCCCGGCCAATGCACGAGGAATTTCTGGAGAACAAAAAGAGCTCTTTCTGGTTCTGTCGGGGTTCTCCCATAATTGTCATTTCACCATTTCTCCATCATCCCTTACTATCATGTACTCATGAGATCATTAATTCGCTTCAATGGCTTTAGAAAACGAAGGGCTTCTTAACCCTAATAAATAATGTTACGATATGAAAATATACAATTCGGTAAGAGCTGTAGGAACTCTTAGGAAAGAACAATGAGGAATGTAGTGTCGTACTGTGGACTATAGACTCACGCTTGTTGAGAGAGACTAGGTGGAGTTGGCTAGAGAACGGACGCCTGAATGTAGGCAGGAAATATTAACGTGACATTCTGGTTTTAAAATCCAATTAGTAGCGACTTAAAGATTTCGGAAGTTGGGCAAAACGTTGGGGAAGATACTTCAGCAAATTAATCGGTGGTTCTCAAGAAAGGAACAAGATATCTGCGAAAGTAGAGAAGGTAACATTAGCAGATTGATTCTGGTAACACGCATTCACAATTCACACACACACACACACACACACACACACACACCTTTAAGGTCGCGTTAACATTTAGATCATCAGGGACCACTACTGGCATTAACGTTATGGTAACTATGAAGATGAAACGAAATGATGATAAGGGGTGAAAGGACGAACACGAATTCAACCGTGTCCGAGGCGGGACTCGAACCCCCGACCCTTCGTTCCGATATCACTATGACACATCTGCCTTAGCAATCTCGGCCACCGGGCCACCGGGATTCGTAACAAATAAATAAAATAAACAGGCGATAAGGAAGTGCCAATACCTGCAGAACACGTGGCACCACCGCCGAAGGCGACACGAAGGACCACATCGACGGCGAGAATATTCGCGCAAGGTGGCGCGGAGCGGACGTCGCCGCTGGGGACAGTGCTACTGATCGAGGAGGGGAGGAGGGAAGGAGCCAGTGAATCGAGGTCAACGAGAGCGACGGGCAGCATTTGCAGGCGCAGCCCACGGGGACCAGAGGACAGGCCGACCGACTGTCCTGGGGGGGGGGTGAACGCTAGGGACTGTCGCGTTGGCAACAAGCGAATCAAGTCCAAGCCCTTAGGCGGCGCGTCGGCTCGGCGGCGAGTGCAAGATAAATTGACTCCCGCTAAGCGTGAGCGTAAATCCCCACCCCAGTCCCCTTCTCATTATTACTTCGGCTACGTCTGTAGGAGGATAATACATTATATACAACTACGTTTTTGTGCAAATTATTTACGCACGATCCTGGAATTTGTTATAGTTATCTAATACACAAAAGATTAAACACGGTGCAGTCTATACAACTGTAGTCCTGGACACATCTGTAGCGAATGCTAGACACGAAGCATATTAATTGGTAACGACAAACAGAATACAAAGAGAAAACCCATCGACCTGTTCGATACTAAATATTGTAAGCGACGGAAACCAAAAACGATAATTGATAGAAAGTTTGTAAAAAGAGTAACTAGCAAACACACAAGCAGATATAATGGTAAATGTAATTTGAATTAGCCCTTAGAAGAGGAAAGTAAAGAGAAAAGAAAAACCAAAATTACTGAAAATCAAACCCGATCGTTTCATATTGTAAAATGAACTTGTTTTAAACATTTTATATAAATACGAAGAATATTTATACAAACATGAGGCTGAGAAAATCTTGGAATTCCGAAATCGATTCGATAATAGAGAACAGAAGAATAAAGGAAGATGCCTGGCGGAATAAAAAACATTGGCGTGTAGTGCGAGAAACGCTCATTAGACCTTTAAAAAATGTGCTTAGTAATAATAATAATAATAATAATAATAATAATAATAATAATAATAATAAAAACGAAAACACCGAGGGACTCGTTTCATTAATACTGAAATATTTACCCTTGATAAAAAAGCACTCAAATTTGAAATAATAATGAAATATCCCTGCTTTTCATAATATTAAAGTATAAAAGAAAGAGTTTTTTGTCATCTCAAATTTAATTTCCATCATCTGAGCAGGTTCAGGGTTTTCCATTAATTCCCTTTGTCCCGCACGGGCGCAGCGCGCACTCAAATTTCGTCCACTGCTGCGGTACCTGCGCGTCCTGGTTCGGAAGCGAGGGGATGGCCGGCGGAGAGCCCGGTCGGGCGGCCGATACGACGGGTTCTCCGGAAACAAGGGCGCGGGGCGGGGGAGGGGAGAGGATGCAAGGGAGGGGGAGGCGATGTAGTTGCAGGAGGCTGTTGCGAATGGCAACGGCCCAGTGAAGCCAGCCCCTCAGGCAGCGCGGCGGCGGCCAGGCGCAGCAACATCAGGGGAAACCGCTACGCAGTGGCGCGGGTGGCGGAAGCCAAACAATGGAAGCAAAACTATTTACATGCAACAATGAAGACAAAACAAAGCTAACCGAAATAGTTGTAAAAATAATTGTATAAAAATATTCATGAATTGCGCTGTAATTTTTTTCTGACGAAATAATGATTAACACGACATGGATTTAATTTCAGTAGTAATTGGATTTAATTTTAGTAGTAAGTATGTACACTTACCGTAACAAAAAAGGACGAAAAGCTATTTTTAACGGCTGATATTAACAGTTAGGATTTTAACAGTTAGGATTTTAACAGGATTTTAACAGTCAGAATTTTAACAGTCAGAATTTTAACAGTCAGAATTTTAACAGTCAGAATTTTAACAGTCAGAATTTTAACAGTCAGAATTTTAACAGTCAGAATTTTAACAGTCAGAATTTTAACAGTCAGAATTTTAACAGTCAGAATTTTAACAGTCAGAATTTTAACAGTCAGAATTTTAACAGTCAAAATTTTAACAGTCAGAATTTTAACAGTCAGAATTTTAACAGTCAGAATTTTAACAGTCAGGAGAATTTTAACAGTCAAATTTTAACAGTCAAATTTTAACAGTCAGAATTTTAACAGTCAAATTTAATGATCAGAATTTTAACAGTCAGAAGAATTTTAACAGTCAGAATTTTAACAGTCAGAATTTTAACAGTCAAATTTTAACAGTCAAATTTTAACAGTCAGAATTTTAACGGTCAATTTTAACAGTCAGAATTTTAGTCAAATTTTAACAGTCAAATTTTAACAGTCAGAATTTTAACAGTCAAGAATTTTAACAGTCAGAATTTTAACAGTCAAATTTTAACAGTCAAATTTTAACAGGTCAAATTTTAACAGTCAAATTTTAACAGTCAAATTTTAACAGTCAGAATTTTAACAGTCAGAATTTTAACAGTCAAATTTAGCAGTCAGAATTTTAACAGTAAGAATTTTAACAGTCAGAATTTTAACAGTCAGAATTTTAACAGTCAGAATTTTAACAGTCAGAATTTTAACAGTCAGAATTTTAACAGTCAGAATTTTAACAGTCAGAATTTTAACAGTCAGAATTTTAACAGTCAGAATTTTAACAGTCAGAATTTTAACAGTCAGAATTTTAACAGTCAGGATTTTAACAGTCAGGATTTTAACAGTTAGGATTTTAACAGTTAGGATTTTAACAGTTAGGATTTTAACAGTTAGGATTTTAACAGTTAGGATTTTAACAGTTAGGATTTTAACAGTTAGGATTTTAACAGTTAGGATTTTAACAGTTAGGATTTTAACAGTTAGGATTTTAACAGTTAGGATTTTAACAGTCCGTGAACAACAATCGAAACAAACTAGTGTAGCTAAAAACGGAGTACGCTTAATCTCCTATTCCACTAAAAGGTATTTCTAATTTAAATGACTGTTTTTCTTAAAAGAAAGTGGCATCACAAAAGTATTGAACGGCACACGGTCGATATCTCAAATAACTGAATAGGTTGTGTAACACAACCGGCCCCGCTGAAAGATGTCGGGCGCTCGGAGAGTATTATTTTATTTAGCACTGGAGAGGCTCGCTCGGCTGGGTAGCTGTAAAAATCCATTTTAGCGTTTCGCGCTGTTTCATGCGCTGTACTTTCTTTGGCTCATGATCTATCATTATTTGTACCTGTCACAGCCATCTCGGTCTCTTGCATTGACTAGATCCATTTCGACGTATGTGCAGCCATGGTGAACTTAGCGCCACTTCAGAAAATTTTTAAATTTCCGCGCCAGAGGGGAAAGAGAGGAAAGAATCAGTTTTTCAGATGTTTGTGTTTGTTTGTGTGTGGGTAATCTTTCACCAACTTGCTATATGATAGATACAATCGCTGGGGACTAGAAGCGTCCGTAGATGCTAATATTGGGCCAGATATTAGCACCAATGTTATTGATAAATAAATAGGTAAAAATGTTCTTCATTACTGACAAAGGTTTTTGCCTGCAGCTTGTCCGGTCTCAACTTAATTGGTTTCTAGAACGTCCGTTTTCTATTACGCTTGTAATTTAATATAAATTCCACCGCTCTTTTATTGCTTGTCTCCTATCTTCCTTCACGTGTCTGTTATTTTATTTTCTTGCATGCGCTCATGTAGAGAACATATTTTTAGATATTTAACATCTAATGAAATAAATAACATTTAAATTTCGTTAGAAATTTCATTCCCGCTCTTTGTTGTTTATTCTTTCTTTGGTTGTTATAGTCGATGATTAATTTACAGAATTTAAATTTAGAACGTTTATTACTTAATAAATTTGCATTTTGTTCCCTTAATTGCAATTCAGTATTTTCTTAACGTCCTCCAAATTATGACTCAAAATCATCTGATACGATTTGTGAAATGTTTTCGTGAACTGTCTTGCAAGGCCAATTTCTCGTTTACTTCTTAACGTTACACAAACATAAATCGAATAATAAAACAAAATTACTACTATTATTTAATTATCGTTAATCTTACAATATTCACATCAAGAGTGTAAGCTGTCCCGCGTTTAACAGCAAAGGGAACGCTAGCGGGCGTTGCGCAGAAACCGACAGATTGCCCTAATGTCTTGTCTTCTCTTTTCGCGGGGGGTGGCTCACTCTGGGAAGAAGCCCAGGCAGCGCCGTGTGCGGTGGTGCACATTGGTCCACAATGACATCGCCGGGGGACTAACACAGTCAACAAATGAAAATGTAGTATTCCAATTCGAATCCCGACCGTGGCAGGGTTTTTGGCACTAGCTTGTAAACTAGGCCGACTTCAGTCGATGTTTGAAGAAGAATTCTAGCGCCCGGCTGCTCTTATTGGTAGTTTTCTGTGGTTTCTCCGATCAACGCAAGGCGAATGTTTGTAGCAGTACCCTAACAAACGGGCCACGAACCGCGCGCAATCTTTCCTTCCTCTTCCTTGTCTCATCCTCTTCTCTTACTTACACACATCTAGACTTACGCGCACTCTGCTACCACACATGCCGGGAGACGGGTCGGGAGCTTAGAGCTTGTCCTGTCTGGGGCAGTACCCCGCAGGTGGAAGATACCCGGTGGGGAATAAACCCGCTAGCCGACGGTAGGTCGGTACCGGATTACGAGGAAACCTCCCATGGCACCTCCCGAGAAAAACAACAACACGCACAACAGTTACTGGACTAATGAGTTTAGCTGTTGACGCGCCCGGAATCACTAACAATCAATTATTCAATCATCATGTACTACTACCACGAATAAAAAATGAAACAATATAAAATGTACCTTCTGTTTTCATAATGTTTACAACATAGTATATGAGAAGAATATAAGTTCAATAATCAAAAGCTGATCTTGTACCTCACATGCAAATATTGTTATATATAAGTAAAAATTAAAAAAAACGTTGACAATTCTAACTTTGAAGGATATTAGTAATTTCGACAGCAATATTTGATTACGTTGATTTGTATAGGTGTGTTAGACCTGTGCACTAGAGCTAGAACTCAGAATTATGAAAAAATGATTCAAACTTTTCATTAAAACTTAGTTACTTCTCGATTGCACAAAGATTGTACATGATTTTCACATACACGATATTCCACACGAAGAAGAAAAAGATTGCCAAAACGTTTTGAAAATGTTTGAAAAATATTTTAATTTTTTTATGCTCGTGGTTCGTCGCACTTTGGACCAGTGTGGAACCGCAGCCGGGTGAGCGGCCGCAGAGCAACGTGGGCAGCCGGAAAGAAGGGCAGAAGCGGCAGAAGAAGTAGAGTGGCAGAAGCAGCAGCGGCGGTCCCGGGCTCCCTCGTCCCGCTCGGAAAGAAAGGCGGGCCTAATTGTTCATTTCGTGGCGGCGCGGCGGCGGCGGCGGCGGCGGCGCTGGCTGCGGCCTGGGGGCAGCCGGGAGCTCAAACAGCGCACGGGGAGGCCCAGACAAAGTTGCGACAACGCGGGGAGGCAATTTTCTGCAACTCCGCAAAGCAACAGATCCCGCCCCAGCCCGCTCCCCAGCGCGCTCCCCGCACGCGGCGTCAGCCAAGCGAAAGCAACGCTCTCTAAACATGCCCTTCGCCGACTTTAGCGCCTCCCTCGAAATTGTTCTGTTGCGAGAGAAAAATATTTTTTGCGTGCTGTTTTGTTTTACGCATCAAATCCTACGTAAATACATAAAACATGAAGGGTGATTTACGAGGCAAACATCACATACTAAAATTTGCCTGTGGCGTATTGCTGACATTTTCGAGTACTGTACAAACTAACTTTTATTTTCAATTCAATTCCCCATCATGTTTGCGTTATTTTCACCCCACTTTCGTTTTGAAGAGAAACGCTTCCTATGCCCGTTATCCTATACGATTTTTTCAAATTTACAATGCGTCTAGGCGTCTCCTGACCCAAATTACAGAACGTAGAATTGTGTAAAATAAGGATCAAATTTTACATTACAAAAACATTCTTCATTTATTGAAAAAAAACAGCATGGAGTTTGAAAATTTGAGTGTGAAGAAGTTTATTTTATGTCATTTAAATTTTTTTATTGACATTTTGGGGTAACTCCTAAAGCGATTCTCTAAAATTCCATCTTTCTTTGGAACAATGTAGAAAAATTCGTAGGGTTGATATTTAATTATTTGTTTAATACATGATTAATATGTTTCTATTATTGTGATTAGACAGATGCAGTTATGAGTAATTAAAAATGTAAAAAGCTGTGGACAAGTAAGAATTTTGAGTAAATATGCCACACTTTCTTTTATGCACCACGTAATAATAATAATAATAATAATAATAATAATAATAATAATAATAATAATAATAATAATAATAATGAGAGTGAATGTCATTCGGGTTTATATAAAAGTTATAAATTTGGGAAATGACAATGAATCAAAAATTACCTTCATGGAAACCCATGAGGCTTACAAATACGTGGGTTTTCAACAGTCACTCCGAATCAAACACATTGCCACTAAGAACATATTAACAACTCAAGTGTGTAAACGATTGCATGGACTCTTAAAAACTCAACTGACTGCTAGAAATCTTGTACAGCCCATCAATTCATATGTCATTCCAGTGCTGACGTACTCCTTTGGCATTATTAAATAAAGCAATACCGTTCTCGACAACCTCCAGAGGACAATTCGAACCGCTTTGACTCAACACCGAAAACATCACCCCCATTCAAGTACTGAACGTTTTACCCTTCGAAGATCACAAGGAGGGCGAGGTGTTGTAGATCTCATAGATATACACAGCTCTCAAATTGCATCACTCAGAAGATAGTTCCTGAAACATTGCGGAAGACTTCAGCAAGCAGTGAGCGCAGTTGATATTGACTATTATCCCCTGAACATGAAAAAAACTGACCCACCAGTTCAGTCAGTCATTGAAACCGAAGAGAAGATAACATCAGGGAAAGGGAAAGCACTGCACGGAAGGTACCTCCATGAGCAGAAGTCGACATCTCTGCGTCGCACGCATGGCTCCAGCATGGGGATCTCTTTCCGGAGACATAAGCCTTCATGATAGCTATCCAGGACCAAGTGGTGCCAACTTTGAACTACCGAAAACAAATTCTCAGAGAGTCGACCATCCATTCCGACACATAGATGTGAGGCCGCAAGCGAAACTATCCAACACGTGACAAGTGGATGTAGTGGCCTCGCACAGTTGGAATATAAAAAGAGGCATGATGAAGTGGCGAAGCAGGTCCACCAATTACTGGCAATGAAAACGGGCTTTATGTTCCTCAGAAATTGCTTAAAAGTCGTGAGCACACACTGTACTGGGATCGCTTCTTTATAACTGACAGACAATTCGGCGGCAATAGACCTGATACAACATATTTCGATAGAAGCCATCAGTAGGCCTTATTGATGTATCAATACCCAACACCCACAATATATCTGCAAAATATCAAGAGAAGATCCAAAAATATACCGATCTCGCCCATGAAGTCGCAGGTCAGTGGAACTTCAGCAAAGTGACAATTGTGCCAATAATAATCTCAGCCACAGGAGTGATCCCGAAAATGACACATCGTGCACTAGAGTGTCTTCACTTGGATGCCAGGAATATATACAATACGCAGAATGCAGTTATCTTGAATACACGCCGTATTGTTTACAAGCCACCTGAATCTTCAAAATGGACAAATTAAGCTTCTTGAAACGGTTTTTCGAAAATAGGTGATTTCGGTTACGAATTTTTATACTTATGATTCGAAGTAATTTCATATAATAATAATAATAATAATAATAATGATAATAAATTTGAGTGAAGACGGAGTATTTATTTGCAAACGTAAATTGGCTTTTGATGGACTAGCGAGGAGGTGAACGCATTATGTTTACGTGCAGTCTAGACACTTGACACACACTATATTGTTGTTAAATGTAACACTGTATTGAGTGTTTCACAATGGAAGTGGGAGCAATTACAATCCAATCAAACCGTCGTCCAACTTCGTAATAGACAATTCGGAAGAAGAACGAAGCTGCCAAAATTAACACTAAATATAAATCAATTGGGGTTGAACCCGCCAATACTTTACTTATTTAACTATGCACATAATATTGATTTTTAAATGGAACTGATGATTGGTTCCAAATTTAAAGAACACCTAAATAAAGAGCATGCGAGAAAGCATTGCCTGCTTCTTTCGTTCAGACGGGAATAAAATTTCCTGCAAATCAGTCAAAAAGACCGGCAAATTTCAAGTCTTTTCACACTACATACAATTCTCTGATTTATTTATGGATTATTTTTGATTGATTTATGATTGATTGATGTATGGAGAGGGAATGAAGATGAGGAAAGAAGGTATCGCGCGCAGTCCGCGGCATGTTCCTTAAGGTCCCGTCCTGGTATTAATCTCTAGTGTTGATCGGAGAAACCACGGAAAACTACTGACCACAGCAGCCGCCCGATAGAATTATCCTCCAGACAGTGGTTTAATTCCAACAAGCTCTCTGGTTAGAGTGCGAAATCTGCCACTGTCGGGACTCGAACCCAAGACCACCTCGCGGCCAGAGACTCCGCAGCGGCAGCAGTTTCCCAGAGCCATCTCAGCCGATCCCAATTCCCTGACGTGCCCTAGCCTCCGGCTGCTGCTGCTGCTCCCCGCCGGGGGGCGTGGTGTTTGGCCCCCGGGGGGCGGGGCGCGCGCACTGTGCCGCCGCGCCAGAAGCCGCTGGCTGGCCGCGGGGGGGCCTTCCGGGGGGCGGGGGCGGGGATGAGAGGCCTGGACGGGGCCGGCAAGCGCGCACGCCGTGCGCTGTCTCCATGGAAACGCCGCCGCCGCCGCCACCGCCGCCGCCCCAGCAGGCGCCCATTGATCCACCACCCCGCCCGGTCCTCGCCCTCCCGCCCTCCGCCGGCGCCGCCGCCGCCGCCCCGACAGCGCGGGAGGCCGCGCGTCTCCGCGAGGATGCGACCCGCCAGCCTGACTTCCGCCCCCCACCCCACCCCACCCCCCGCGGCGCAATCAAGCGCATGCGCGGCCGCGCCTTCTCGCAATAACCTTGTTACTCGCGCTCGTGCCACTATCGCAGCACGCCGCCGCCGCCGCTCTAAATTTATCTCTGTCAATGCCCCCTTACGGCTATCGGAGTCATATTTCCCACTTTCCAACACTTCTTCCGCAACGTATAAACAGACTATCCCTTCACTTTTCAACGTAACCGCCTTTCTACACCCCTTATATCTCAACAAACACACACACACACAATACATATGTGCACACACAAGTATAATAAAACTGTGAAAAGTGCATTGTAAAGCCGCAAGTTATGCAATATAGTAACTACACTCACGCACTACTATACAGACTCTCACGCCACTTTTTCTTTAAAATTTCACTTGTTGCCGTTTCGTAATCCAGACGTGGTCCGACCTCGTCTTTTGGTTAGCATTGGCCATCTGCACGTGTCGTTTGCTTCGTCTCTACCTCGTCTAGATGTTCAGTCGACCTGAATCTGTTTGATGTTGACCATCCGCGCGGGTCTTCTTTCGCTCTCCTTTGTCTCTCACTCTGGGATCTCTCCCCCTGACTGCCAGACACAATCTTGCTTCCTCTCTTGGGCTATCTCTACGTGTCTTTCAGTGTTGACGATGGACAGTTGCCACAGCCGCGCCATGATGCTTCCGTTACCGAGTTCTGCGACCCCATCGCCAATGCTAATTCCGTCGTTACCATCGTCACCGACGTCGCCACCTTCACCAACGTCGCCATCGTCATCGACGTCGCCATCGTCATCGACGTCGCCATCGTCATCGACGTCGCCATCGTCATCGACGTCGCCATCGTTATCGACGTCGCCATCGTCATCGACGTCGCCATCGTCATCGACGTCGCCATCGTCATCGACGTCGCCATCGTCATCGACGTCGCCATCGTCATCGACGCCGCCATCGTCATCGACGTCGCCATCGACGTCGCCATCGTCATCGACGTCGCCATCGTCACCGACGTCGCCATCGTCATCTTCACAGTCTTTATCGTCGTCGCCATCGTCACCGTCGCTGCCGCTTCCTTGTCGCCATCAGCTTCGGGCGCTGCCCCTTCTGTTTGCTTCCACGCCTACGCTAGCACTCTCGCCTCACTCCCTTCCCCTCCCCTCCACTCCCGCCCCCTCGCGTAAATGCCCCCAGCGCCCACCTCCATGCGCCCTTCACCTCGCTCTTGAGGGAGTCCCAGATTTCCGACGTCTAGAGTGGGTAATGGGGTTCCAAGAGAGAGAACCGGGCCGAACACAAAGGACAACTCGAGTGTCCTAATGAGGAGTGATTTTACTCGGGAAGTTGATAAACTCCTTTTTACTGAAGACAGAGAGACGAAACATTTCGTGTTTTAATTATTAGCATTTCCTGCTTAATTTTTTTATTTATTTTTTTGTTTTGTTTTTCCCTCGCTCAACTTTTAACTTTGATAAACCAATTTGTGCTGATGTTTAGCGTTATAATTTCCCAAACGGTAATTGGTTTCATTTTCATACTTTACCTTGATCTGTTTAATTATGAGTAAAATGTGGATACACTAATTAGAATATTGTCTGTTAGAGTACTAGTTTATATTAATAAAAAGATGAAATTTGGCAATGAATTAAAAGTAACAAAATATTAATAGCACAATCCAGTAGTATTGCAAAAGTATATTGATAAATAATATGAAGTATTAGATCGAAATTATCTTTGCAATATAATATGCTGATCAGTATAGTACTTCCAATAATATTTTAACGACTTAAGTACTTCCTAGAAAACACATTTACTAAAATAGTTGTTTAGCTAAACATTTATTTCATCGCAACATACGTAAAAACGGCGATTTTATTTGAGAAATGGACAACTGACATACAGAAAATTTCGAAATTTATATACAAGTACATTTCTTCTGAATTATCACTGCTCATGTATTTGTCATCCAAATTAGAACGGTTCAATCATTGTTAACACGTCCCAAACATGACCAAGAATCGCAATTCAAAATTGAATAGTTCAAACGGGACTCGATTGACTCGGCAGAAACTCGAAATATTGATTTAACAATTTCCACCAACAAATTACGGAGTGACTCTCGATTTTATTCTTCGTATAAAGTACGTATGCATATATTTATTTGGCATTTTAGAGTCAGATTAATCTAGCAGCTAGGTGTGATCTCAGGTTTGGGTCCGGTTTTTATTTATCCACGCCTGGGGAAAGGAAAAGATGAGGCGGGAGTGACGTATTTCCATCAACATATCAAGCACACTTGCGCTGCCTGAGGTTCTCATTTGCCACACAAAGACGATTGTAGTAGAAAGCTACAATTATGTATATATATATATATATATATATATATATATATATATATATATATATATGTGTGTGTGTGTGTGTGTGTGTGTGTATGTGTGAGTGTGAGTGTGTGTGTATGTCTCTGAAGCACCCGAAAGACCATAAAACGTTTAAGTATTTTATTTTAGTTCTTCATTATAACTGTTAGTATTTTAATTCCTTGAAATGCATTTCCATTACTTTACTCTTTTAACGATTTGTAAGGATAACGGAGGAACTCGTTAAAATATTACTGACATTATTACTGTTATTAATATGCATGTACATAAAACGCTAAGGAACGGTGACGATTTTGTAGCATTTATAAGATGCCATTAAGGGGGGTCCTAGAGTTCGAGTCCCGACGGTGGCAGGATTTTCCACTTTGGTCACAATGCTAGGACGAGTTCAGCTGTTGCACGGAGGAGAACTGTAGGGGTCGGCTGCTCTTAGCAACAGTTTCCTGTGCTTTCTCCGATCATTACCTGGCGAATGCCGGAGTAGTACCCCCAAAACGGGCTACAGGCCTCGCGCCATCTCCCCTTCCTCTTCCTTGTCCCATCATCAACCCTTATTTGCACAAACTTATACTTGCTTGCACTACTCTACCACATATGCCGGGAGCTTTGAGCTTGTCGAGGCAAGAGTGGGGCCCCGCTGGTAGGAGATACCTGGTTAGGGAAAACCCTGCAAGCCGACGGGTAGGCCGGCGCCGAATATCGCCATCCATTCATATCTGTACATACATTCTTCCTGACTTTAGTCAAGTTGAATATACCATTTTATTGAACGTAATTGTATTGTAACATTAACGATAAGCAAATAAAGCTACCTTTCCTTATCTCTCCCATTATGTTGCCATTCAACAATGAAAATCTCAAATATTCATCGCTGCAACAATGGTACGGTGGTTGTAATTAAAGTTCGTACAAAATTATGGTACTCAATTTTTTGAAATCAGGGATTTCAACTAACATGAGACTTAAGCCATTCTCTTAAGCGTCCTTTGAGCTATCCTAGGCCAAAATTTATTCAAAAAATTGGGTGTCTTTTTTAGGGGGAAAATTGTTTAAAAAATAAACGCTGGGTATATTTCACGCAAAATTACACGAAATATACTCAAATTTGAAAAATTGTGCACGTCTTTATTTCAAAATCAGTCTTCAAGAAACAGATTTCATAAAGGAAAAAATCTCTATCTTCAATATTTTAATTGTAGGAAGTGAGAAAAACATTTTTTTTAATTTTGGAAAAATTGGGGAGTTTAACAAAAATCAGACCTGCATAATTCTCATTAGCGTCCGACATCAGCCAGATCGATGAGGGAATATGAATTTCGGTGAAAGTCCTGCTTACGGTTTAGTCGCTAGCGTTTTTCACAGACAGACGGGCACACAGATGGACAGACGGACGTTCTGGTGTCAATCGATTTTTTGGTATCAAGGACTCACAAAACATGGATTCTGACTCTACACAACGTGATAGAGGAAGTAGTTTACTATATACAGGCACAAAAGTTTCCCATTTTTTTACTAGGACCCGGCAATAAGAGTTTTTTGTCCAAAATTCGCCATATTGCACGCAGTATTACAATACTTCCTCTATACTGCGTAAGAAATAGCGAGGAAGTAATATAATTTTATTTTACACGACTCTATGAAGAACGCAAATGCAACCCGCGACACACGACATCGTCTGCAACTTCAGAACGGTGGGTCGTAAGCTCTTAAAATTCCTGCTTTAATAAAAGAAATGTGTTTTTATATTGATGTTTTATACATTGTATTTAAATTGTAACTGTACTTCCATATTTCTGCATTCTGCCACCGGGCAACATCTGCCCAATTGTAGAATAAAGCTTCTATATCTAAAATAAATGTTAGTAACATTAATAACTCTTTGCTGGAATATCCTTCTTCTATAACTGATATAACTATTTGCTGGACTAAGTTGACGGAAGAACCTCGAGAAATTTCCCGCAAAAACCTCCAGTGTTTCGGCATTTTTTTTAGAAGCCTCGTCGTCCAGCAGTGAAAGGCGAGCTGTCTGCCCCAGCGCGTGTGTCCGTTTAATGGGGGTGCGCCGCTCTCGGGTGGCCCTTCATTCGGCCCTTCCCCCACTCCTCGCCCTCCGCAGGGCAGCGCAGGGCGCAGAGATCCGCAGCGCCGCAGGGCGGGTGGGGGCGGGGGTGGCGTCGCGCCAGCCACCGCTTCCGGCCCCCGCCAGCGCCAGCGCCGCACGCGCCGCCGCCGAAATCTCGCGAAAAAAAGAAACACCACGCAGCGCAAAACCTCGAGAAAAATCCAGCAGGCTTCCAGCAAGGCCGGGAAAATGGGCAAGTGAAATCACTGTGTTTAGCGACAAGTAGTCAGATTCTAAAAAAACACACTCTACATTAAAAACACACTGTACACGCAACGTCTTCCTAATAACTTCATTTACAAATTTGTTATACTCATTTTTATTAACGTCATTAGGCGGACAAGCAGAAAATAACAGTCGTGGTTGAAGCGTATAAACTGAGATCATAGCCACAGTTTATAATGAAGCCAGTCTTGTTTATGTCATCGGCTGTATGTCGTTTAACACTACCCTTTTTTTAGTAAGGAATAAGTGCACTCATATGTGAACTTTAGCTACAATACGATGGTTCTAAACGGGTAACGGTGTGTTACATCTTTAACAAACGGTGGACGTTAATAGTGGCTTTTCATTTCTCTGGCTCCTTTAAGTCGATAATAACAGCACAGTCCAACGAGAAAAATGTAATATGCGATATGACTGTCCAATTATGAATATTTACTTTGACATTGAACCCTTGTTTTGTGAAGACGGTTGCCCGACAGCGTCTAAGACAGATGTCCCGACAGCGTCCAAGACAGACCGAGTCGCCTGACGTCCGCAGCCCAATTGCCTACGCGAAAAGCTCACAAAAAAACTGTAGGATAAACAGAATAGGGAACTATGTAAAAGTGGAAGAATAGAGAGGAGCTTAACGAAAACCAGACAAAAATCAAACGGCGTAATCTACATATACGTACACGCAAAGCTTTTCCTAATACTAGATACAAATTTGTTGAGACTGAGCATATTTCTATCACGCTATTTTAATGATACAGCTTGTGGAACGTTTTGTGAATGTCCTTGACCAGCCCTAGCGGGAACCAGCACGTGCTTTCGGCTCTGGTCTTCGGCATACGCGTCGACGGGGAGAAGAAAACCTCGCCTAAAAACTCTTCCGGCTTAAGACATGGCTGGACGGCCTGAGAGGAATGAACAGGAAAAACTAATGCCGGATTTTAACAAAAAATTGTCGAATTCAAAACATTGTTCCCTACATCTACTTACGCACGAACCTTCATTATTTTAGATTTGTTAAAGCGTTCTAGGGGTTTTTAAGTTAACGCTGAGCTGTTTATGTTTTACTTACGATGTTTTTTTTTCTTTTTTGTAAACGTCCGTGACTTCCGAAAAGCAGCCGTAAGCCGCGCTTCCTACTCTTACATGGTCACTCAACGAGGAAAATATTTCTCCCTAAAAAGGCCATGGATTTCAGTGGAAAGGCGCTTTAGAGAAAGGAAAACTCGCGAGAATCCCACTGAACTAGGGGCTTGAAGGGAAGGGCAAAAAATGTGAATCACAGAGAGGGAAAAGAAATACAAAATGTTTAGCAAACTCTTTTGGCGTTGGATATTTCAGTTCCGTGGAAGACTGACGCAATGTATCATTACTAGAGCCCGGGGATTTATGTAACTACTAACTGTATTTTTTGTCTTTTTATTTACCGTTCTAAAAACTGTAACCTTGGCGAATCGTCACAGTTCTATCGCAATATCAATTTTTTCGTTACATATTTTTACATATTTAGTACTATATTACATATTTTGTAACATACACACAACACACTGCTTCAGTTATCTCAGTGAAGGAAGTCAGCGACTGAGATTATTTTTAACTTTAGGTTAGAAAAGTATTATTGACGACGGGTTTTGTTATTTAACCTTAATTTTGGAGAAACTTTGGCGATGGCCGATGTGTAACACTTCGATGAGAATGCGGGACGTTGCAGTGGTTGTTTGCTGGTCATAGATATCACCAGTTTGTACGAGAGCTATTGTGTCTAGTCTGGCGGCAAAACTGCCGTCTTGGGAAGCAATAGAACCTTTTATTACTGACGGGAAAGTTCTATGGTGCAAAATGTGCAAAAACGTATGCTCTCCTAATGATTTTTAAAACATCTGTATTATTTTTAAAATTTGTTTAGGAAATGTGATAAATTTAATTTCATATTAGGTAAAGGTGTTTAATAATTAGTGTATTTTAATATTACATATTATATCCGATTTTACATATTTATTACATATTCTCACTGTTTTCATTACATATTTATGTACATATTTTGACGTTTGATACTACACATTTTTCCGGTCTCTAGTCATTACTGTATTATACACTTTTTTGGACCAGGTTCCTTTAGTCATTGTGCGCCTCTCATCGACCCACCCATCCCATGACATCACAATTCTTTTGTCACTACATTTCCTGTCTTTCTCTGCATTTGGAAAGAGACCTACCCCGACTCGACTCTGCGTGTACCTCAGCCTGCACGCATGTCATTTATATCATCGGTCAAATGGCGTAGAATTTACACAGTTATCGCCTAAGTACCCTGTATATACATGTGAGAGGTTTTAACAACTTTTATAATTTTTAATTATTTTCTAGGTGAGTTTCTCAGCGTTCATTTATATTTTATTGTTTATTATATTGTTCATTTATTCATGTAACCTATGTTCATCGTTTGTTTTCTTTTTATCTTGTAGGTCCTCTCATAATTGCGACTGGAACGGAAATTATATAAAAGGAGTTAAATTATTTTATTATACTAAAACTATTTAGAAGAAACTTGTACTCTCTACAGTTCGACCACAAGGTGGAAACGCAAGATTTTCAAAACGTCCGTAACTAATATAAATGCATTTTAAATAATTTAAGCATTTTAAATAATTATAATTTCGAAATGTGACTGTCTATAAATTGTAAGGAAAGATTAATAATATTATTAACAATTAAATAGTGCATATAAACGTAGAATTAGAGTAAAAGAAATTCGAGACTTATTTCCAACGAACTGGGAAAATGTCTACGCTACTCGGAATACGCGCGTCCATAGCTTACTACCCTTCTAACCATTTGATTTATTTTAATGATTTCAAATACTTTGGAAACTAAGAACATTTCAGACTAATGGAAAAATTTGAAAACAGATATATTCGAGTCCCTTCTTACTGATATGCAGAATGTAAAAGAATAAGCAAAAACGTTAACGATGCACTAAGAAGTGAATAGTTAATTCCATCATAACAAGAATAACAACGAGTAACTCCTGCAATTTTTCATTCTCTACTTTATCCGCTTTTCAATGGTCGAGGTATAAATAGAGAGCTTACGTAGTTACGACACAATTTCGCGATATATTATATGAAAGTTTTAATACATAATCGAACAGTTAAACTAATATTCACACGAATATATACAGAGGAATCTCTAATCTGGAGCGGAGAAGAATTTGAGTTACAGTTTATTTAGACGTACCAATGTTTGAAATTGCCAACAAAGCGAACGGAATGAATACATCTCCAGACACGAAAAGAATTCCGACGTTCTAATAATGGAGATTCCAGTATACACGCCCTGGGTATTAGGTGGGGACGGGGCGTGAGCGCGAGGGGGAAGGTAAAGGGCCGGGGCGGGGGAGGGGGAGGGGGAAGGAGCTTCGGCCGGGCACCTGGCTGCTGAGGCGACGCCTCCCCCGTGCGCAGCAGATGGACCCGCCGGCTTCGGCGAAGGCCCGGGACCCGCCTCCCCACCGCAGCCCGCCTCCACAACCCGGCCAAGGGTATCGCTTTCATTCGCTAATATAATACGAGCACATATTTGTAACTGTTACGAGCACATTTTTTGTAACTGTGGTCGCCAATGACCTAGCTGTTTATAAGGCGACCTTAAATAAATAATTTAATAAGGAATTGAGTAATTTAACAAAATCGTTTTAATAGATTGTCATTCGAGGACAATACTATTTTTATACTATTGTTTACCCCTGTAAATTGTTTTCTTACAATAAATGATACAGTAGATCCCCCGTATTCTAAAGTGATACAGTAGAACTAATTGGGGGGGGGATCTGTTGGATTATCAGAAAAACATTTACCGTAATTACGCGAATAATCTATACGATTACCAGGCACAATGCAACGTAGCATGCGATAAAACGGCAACAGAGTGTAGCGGCATGAAGTGGAAATGTTGTGAACAACGCAGTACAGTACGTACATAACAGATCGCATGCGATAGTGATTGCCACTTTGTTAAGAAGAGTTGAAGCACAGTTTGTATCGCTGGTGTTAACAGGTATTCTACGTACAGTATTCAAAATAACTTAAGTTGACTTACTCTTGGTTCATATTTTTTCGTTCATAAATTAAATTTATACGAAACAGGTGATACACAGTACAATTCAATGCCCCGTGTATCGTAGTTACCAGTGTAATGAACCTTTCATTTCTAAAATTTGGATTTCAATAATTAGATGTTCAGTTCTACAGTATTCTTTTTAAATTCTTTCTTTACACTAAAATAACTATTTCATTTATAATGTTTATTTTTTCCTTCATCCCAAATTTCGTTCGTATTATCCGAAATTTCGCGTTTGCAGGGGTTCGAATTACACGGGTTCTACCGTATCATCATCAATAACATCATGCTTCAAGATGTCATGAAATAAAACTTCCTAAGAGTCTTATGTAAAGATCACCATGCTTTAGAGTGAACTATACAAAGAACAGTGAACCCCCAAGATAGGTTTATCTAACTTAGTGTCGTAGCAGTTTGTTTTATTCAATCTTTTGCTGAATCAGTTCAGCTGAATCATCTGAATGTGTTGAATCAATTACGATAAGAGGTCTTCAACCATCCACCCAACGAACCCGACTTCGCACCAAGTAATTTTCATCTCTCGCGTCTCATGAAGAGCTTTCTGGTAGAAAAACCTTTCACGCTAAAACGACGGTGAGATGCCGACTTCGTGGCTACAGACGCGGGCATACACTCGATGGTGCATCATTAAATGTCTCAAGAGCGCTGGTGACTAAGTTGAGAAGTAGCCAGTGACTCTAAGTAAATATTCCAATAAACCCCCTGTGACATAGGGATACACTCGATGGTGCATCATTAAATGTCTCAAGAGCGCTGGTGACTAAGTTGAGAAGTAGCCAGTGACTCTAAGTAAATATTCCAATAAACCCCTATGACATAGGGATACACTCGATGGTGCATCATGAAATGTCTCAAGAGCGCTGGTGACTAAGTTGAGAAGTAGCCAGTGACTCTAAGTAAATATTCCAATAAACCCCCTGTGACATAGGGATACACTCCATGGTGCATCATTAAATGTCTCAAGAGCGCTGGTGACTAAGTTGAGAAGTAGCCAGTGGCTCTAAGTAAATATTCCAATAAACCCCCTGTGACATAGGGATACACTCGATGGTGCATCATTAAATATCTCAAGAGCGCTGGTGACTAAGTTGAGAAGTAGCCAGTGACTCTAAGTAAATATTCCAATAAACCCCCTGTGACATAGGGATACACTCGATGGTGCATCATTAAATGTCTCAAGAGCGCTGGTGACTAAGTTGAGAAGTAGCCAGTGACTCTAAGTAAATATTCCAAAAACCCCCTATGACATAGGGATACACTCGATGGTGCATCATGAAATGTCTCAAGAGCGCTGGTGACTAAGTTGAGAAGTAGCCAGTGACTCTGAGTAAATATTCCAATAAACCCCCTATGACATAGGGATACAGTCGATGGTGCATCATTAAATGTCTGAAGAGCGCTGGTGACTATGTTGAGAAGTAGCCAGTGACTCTAAGTAAATATTCCAATAAACCCCTATGACATAGGGACACACTCGATGGTGCATCATTAAATGTCTCAAGAGCGCTGGTGACTAAGTTGAGAAGTAGCCAGTGACTCTAAGTAAATATTCCAATAAACCCCCTGTGACATAGGGATACACTCCATGGTGCATCATTAAATGTCTCAAGAGCGCTGGTGACTAAGTTGAGAAGTAGCCAGTGACTCTAAGTAAATATTCCAATAAACCCCCTGTGACATAGGGATACACTCGATGGTGCATCATTAAATATCTCAAGAGCGCTGGTGACTAAGTTGAGAAGTAGCCAGTGACTCTAAATATTCCAATAAATGACATCTACACTCGATGGTGCATCAAATGTCTCAAGAGCTGGTGACTAAGTTGAGAAGTAGCCAGTGACTCTAAGTAAATATTCCAAAAACCCCCTATGACATAGGGATACACTCGATGGTGCATCATGAAATGTCTCAAGAGCGCTGGTGACTAAGTTGAGAAGTAGCCAGTGACTCTAAGTAAATATTCCAATAAACCCCCTGTGACATAGGGATACACTCATGGTGCATCATTAAATGTCTCAAGAGCGCTGGTGACTAAGTTGAGAAGTAGCCAGTGGCTCTAAGTAAATATTCCAATAAACCCCCTGTGACATAGGGATACACTCGATGGTGCATCATTAAATATCTCAAGAGCGCTGGTGACTAAGTTGAGAAGTAGCCAGTGACTCTAAGTAAATATTCCAATAAACCCCCTATGACATAGGGATACACTCGATGGTGCATCATTAAATGTCTCAAGAGCGCTGGTGACTAAGTTGAGAAGTAGCCAGTGACTCTAAGTAAATATTCCAATGAACCCCCTATGACATAGGGATACACTCGATGGTGCATCATTAAATGTCTCAAGAGCGCTGGTGACTAAGTTGAGAAGTAGCCAGTGACTCTGAGTAAATATTCCAATAAACCCCCTATGACATAGGGATACAGTCGATGGTGCATCATTAAATGTCTGAAGAGCGCTGGTGACTATGTTGAGAAGTAGCCAGTGACTCTAAGTAAATATTCCAATAAACCCCTATGACATAGGGACACACTCGATGGTGCATCATTAAATGTCTCAAGAGCGCTGGTGACTAAGTTGAGAAGTAGCCAGTGACTCTAAGTAAATATTCCAATAAACCCCCTGTGACATAGGGATACACTCCATGGTGCATCATTAAATGTCTCAAGAGCGCTGGTGACTAAGTTGAGAAGTAGCCAGTGGCTCTAAGTAAATATTCCAATAAACCCCCTGTGACATAGGGATACACTCGATGGTGCATCATTAAATGTCTCAAGAGCGCTGGTGACTAAGTTGAGAAGTAGCCAGTGACTCTAAGTAAATATTCCAATAAACCCCTATGACATAGGGATACACTCGATGGTGCATCATGAAATGTCTCAAGAGCGCTGGTGACTAAGTTGAGAAGTAGCCAGTGACTCTAAGTAAATATTCCAATAAACCCCCTGTGACATAGGGATACACTCCATGGTGCATCATTAAATGTCTCAAGAGCGCTGGTGACTAAGTTGAGAAGTAGCCAGTGGCTCTAAGTAAATATTCCAATAAACCCCCTGTGACATAGGGATACACTCGATGGTGCATCATTAAATATCTCAAGAGCGCTGGTGACTAAGTTGAGAAGTAGCCAGTGACTCTAAGTAAATATTCCAATAAACCCCCTGTGACATAGGGATACACTCGATGGTGCATCATTAAATGTCTCAAGAGCGCTGGTGACTAAGTTGAGAAGTAGCCAGTGACTCTAAGTAAATATTCCAATAACCCCCCTATGACATAGGGATACACTCGATGGTGCATCATGAAATGTCTCAAGAGCGCTGGTGACTAAGTTGAGAAGTAGCCAGTGACTCTGAGTAAATATTCCAATAAACCCCCTATGACATAGGGATACAGTCGATGGTGCATCATTAAATGTCTGAAGAGCGCTGGTGACTATGTTGAGAAGTAGCCAGTGATTCTATGTAAATATTCGAATAAAATTTCTTACATAGTAATGCTTTTGTTTTCTTTACCGATCATCGGAACTTACTTTCTAGATGCACCTCGTAGATACAATACGTAATGATTTATGGTCTACTTACAATAACATGTAAATAAGAAAAGTTTTCGATGTTTTTCTGAACTATACCAACAGGTAATGACAGTTTTCAGAAACTGTCTCGTAGGTATTGTCTTATGTAAACATTAAAAGCATTTCACAACCTACACTTATCTTACATTTTATTTTTGTGTCAGGACTTTAATATTTATATTTGACCATACCTCTTCTAATACTATTTGCAAAATATTAAAGGATTGTCATGCATACAGACCGGCCACATTTCTAATTCGAAAGTACTATACGAGAAATACATTACTAAAAGTTTAACGAACTGAGCACCGTGTGGTTGTAACAAGTTAACAGACATAAATATTCCCAGAGACAGCAGAGTGCTGAAAGCAGATATCCGAGAATTTGGTCTCAGTGTTTTATACTCCACGAACCAAAAACGAACGTACAAAAAAAATGATCATGAGATTTTAAAGGAGACAAACGATGTAAAATTTCGACTATGTTATCGCATACACTTTATTAATTATTTCAATTTTTAATCTGGCTTCATTCTGATTATATTTTAAGGTTAGCTTTAATGGCTTGGTCACAGTTACTGCACATTAAGAATAATCAGTTTCTATAATCTAAGAATTTTAGAATGTACTATGATATTTTTCTTGAAAAATATATTAATTATTAAGTTTAATGTTAAAAACTGATATAGAAATCCTTCACCATTCTATTTTCTCATGGTTACTTTTATTAAGTTTATCACTAAACGTGAAATGAAAAATACTATAAAAACAAAATTTTATTGAAAACGAATCAACGTACCTTCTATTAAAATACAATGCCAGTTAATACATTAGTTTGAAGTAAATTGTGTGTGACGGAAGAGTCAAAGGCAAATGAATACAAAGAGAGAAGCTTATTGACGATAGTCGATGAACTTAGTCCCATGCGGGTAATGTAAACTGACGTGAAAATCCGTTTTGACATTGCACAGCACAAATTAGTAGCGAAATAAGCTGCCAATTTTAAAGTGATTCTACACAGCTTTCAATTTACATTAGACAATTTGGATGTGCGTCCCTGGCACAGATCTGGACTGTTGTGTTAATCGAATGATGGAGTTAGAACTCGACACATAGTAAAGAGATGAAGGTTTGTGTTAATTGTATTAGGTAACTATAAAACCCAACAATTTTAGCAATTTTACTGTTAATATACACAAAATGTTCTCTGATGATATCATGGATTTTCCTATCATAATGGCGAGAACAATATCACCCTAATGAGATTTACATCAACAGGACAGTACTGAATCATCTAACGAAACATACAATTAAGGCCATTGGTTCATTTTAAATGCACGTCCGGTTTGTAATCTACAATGAATTTTCTCTTCTTCAGCGTGAAAACGACACCTTTCAATGACGAAGCGTTTGTAAAACAGATGAGAACTTCGAGAAGCAGGTCACAAAGGAGGCATACAATCGCAACGCAAACGCGGCAGATCAAAGACTGCGGAGTCCGAGAGGTACTCACATAGTGCGTGTCATCCTCTTGATTGTAGGCCAGTTTCACCACACCAAAGGAGCCCTGGAACAAGAAACTGTGATCAGCACTGATGAAGTAGAAAGCGCCAAGAGTGATGAAGGATCCGGCAGCTACAGTGTGACGCAACAAACGGTGACCGTTCTTGAGATTGACAGAAATTTTTAAAATTTAATGATAGTGGCTACAAGTACATCCAGGATTGCTAGTGGATTAGTAGAGGATTGGGAAAATATCAAAACAGAGAAAACGTTTTCTCAAACATCAGGAGTTTGCGTTTACGCGAAGATGCTAAGTGCGAAATGGAGAAATTGACAGTATCTTCAAATACGTCGCTCCTATTGGATCAACCTGTAGTTCGTTAATGAATAAAGACGACAGGATACAAATCAGAAGATGAAAGTATCAATCTTCCATGAGCGTAACTTCTAGGTTTTGAACCAAAGAATCCCAATGTAGTAATTTGTAGATTTCATATTTCTTCATTTCTTCTGATATTTAAAATTTATTAGTTTTTTAATCTTGGTTGGTGATATATATTCAGTTGGGAAGCATGTAAAATGCCTAGGAAATCTTGAAAATTTATAACAGTTGAACATATATTAATTTGTGGCATGAGATATTTTATTTTCATTGCCTTCAAATTCTCTGTGAGAAAACGTAAAAATAACCGTAGATAAACAACTTTCATACAGTTTATTTTTAAAACATAGAATATCTTGCATTTCAGATTACGTAAAAATCCTATTACATTGTAAAATGGTAAGTATATTTCTTTCCTTTTAATACTGGATTTATTTTCGACATCATTTCGCAAAAGGTTAATGAGCCAGATTACTAGTGACGGTATCTGACAACACCAAACGACGCTAACACCACATGAAAAGTGTCCAATCTGTGCCAAAGGATTTATCAGAAATGAGGAACATGAAGCTATTAATTTGTTGCCAGAAATACGTGTGTCGTGGAAAGGAGATCATTAGGGTGAATTTGATGAAAGATAAAGCCTTCAGCCAATTTTTCATTATTTTACCCAATATTCGCTACGAGGCTACACAATATGATGCCGACATCAACCACGTTAATTTTATCCTAGTTATTGCATCGTCGTTTTTATTATTAGGCTAACAGCATCCTCGCATAAACGATAAAAGATAGAGGACCACAACGTCGCAGCCCCGCGTGATTTACAAACATTAATGTGTTAATTTTAGATGAGTATTACTTTGAACCTTGTAGGCGAAACAATATACAATTTTATTATTCATTTTGTGACAGGATCACGCACTTCTGTAGAATATGCAACCCGTTATACGCTCTGGTATTACGGGCTATACGAAAGAACGCTGCGGGGGATTTGGATTTGAAAATTAGTAATTGGCTTGTTTTCAATAGCGCATTTGCAAAGCACATGACTTTTAATGTGCAATTGAATGTAATTTAAGTAGTAGTACTTAATAGTTTTCATCTTAATAAAAAATGTAATAACCTTAATTTCGAACATGTTTGTAATACACTTTAAATCAAATTGTTTTCTAAATTATTTGATATTAAGATACTCACTAACGACACCAATAAAGGTCTAAAACTTGCTTGAAACGTTTGGATTTGTATCACTAATGCTTGAATTGCATGTGAAGTTATTGCCACGGCAATGAAATTTACAGCGCTGATCTAACGATCTAACCTTTCGAACTTATTCCCTGACCTCTAGGTAGCACATTGAAAATGAACTCTCATTTAACCGCCAAGGAGTTCTCCTTGTTACCTCTTATACGAAGAGACGTAATAATGTCCTCAATACTTGTATTTTGCGCAAAGAGAGATACGAGAGTACTTCGCTGGAAACGTACTGGAGTTTTATGCATCGCACTCTCTCATCACTTGATGGAGATGGCGAGACCTAACCTGAAAGTAGTAAAACATACTAGGAACGAGGTGCTGGCAATGAAACTTAATGGCTTCACTAGACACAATGAAGCAGTTTGACGACAGAACGATTACTCTTGGTTAATGGGCTGGTAGGAAACCTACGTTTCACAAACGGTAAATACAGAGAGAAATCGATTGCATGTTTTCGATAAAACGCGAATCTTATTAACGCAAAATTTACTAATAAAATTCCGATTTTCTTCCAAATTTAATTAAAGTGAGATTTTTTTCTCGTACTATGATTACAAGGGAACGTGTTTTATTCTACTGTATTAATGAATAAGTCACCAGAAGATTCTTATATATTTCTCTCCAGAATTTAAAGAATGTATGTAGCTCCATGAGACTTGATAAA
The DNA here is from genome assembly GCA_011170035.1 of Teleogryllus occipitalis. Classification (NCBI taxonomy): domain Eukaryota; kingdom Metazoa; phylum Arthropoda; class Insecta; order Orthoptera; family Gryllidae; genus Teleogryllus; species Teleogryllus occipitalis. The sequence continues at coordinate 70,614 of BLKR01004049.1, read as the reverse complement.
AGATTTTGTGTTTGTCCCTGATATGAAGCCTGGATATTTCTAGTGTATCGAGTATTGTTCGGGTGGATACCGATAACTTCGGCTAGAAAAAAGGCGTAAGAAAAATAATTGAGCAAAGATCTTCAGTTCATGGGTTTCCAAGACGAGAGTTATCTGAGGTTCCTTCCATCCCCATCTTGCGCTGTGACAAATATATTTATGCAAATATAAATTTTCTTTTAAAATAAATAACGACACTTTTATCATCCTTACACTTATCGCGGATAATAGATAATTTTTGTCATTTGTACACACAAGTCTTTTCTTGCATTCAAACCGGCCTCAAAAAATATGGAAGTGCATATGTATCTTCTGTCCTTCGTCCCTTCGAACGCTAAATGTACCGAGTTAACCCTTTATTGCATAGTGTAACTTCTTTTTCAGGTCATAAACGCATTCTAACGATTTAATAATGAACGATTTTAAATTACCCATAATGTACATCATGCGTGTATGTAACCCATGCATTGTTAGACGGTCAAGACAATAAGATAACCAGATGAAGTGATAGTAATCTAGTGGCGTCGTGAATCGGAACTTCCTAGTAACACACACTGTGTCCGTATATCAGAAACGAAACGCTTTCAGGAAAATAATCCAACAAAAATACAACATGATACTTATTTTATTGACTTGCTTGATACATATTTTATCACATAAACGATTTGAAAAACAAATAATTTCTTTAAATCGTGAAATATTGCACATTTTGTTGGAGGAATAATACAATTTAATTTGAATTTTTCAAAATTAATTTGTATTTTTTCCCAAGAAATATTTACTTCTGATTTATTTTATTTTCCGCTTAATTAAAATAAATAAATAAATGTAACGAAAAATAATTGTTGCAAGAGAAAATAAAAAAAATACAACCCAATTTTCCCAAGAAATATTTACTTCTGATTTTTTTATTTTCCCCTTAATTAAAATAAATAAATGTAACGAAAAATAATTGCAAGAGAAAATGAAAAAAATGCAACAAAGGGTTAATGGGTGTGGCCTACTTGGAGCACATCCATTCCCAACTGGTGGTGGTGGGGGGCGTGTCGGTGGCACTCACCTGTCCGAGGTCCTTCTCGAGGCGGTACTGGTTGAGCTGCACGTAGGTGCCCGAGCGGTCGACGGAGACGCGCCGGCTCTCGCGCAGCGGCGGCGGGCGGCGGCGGCCGCAGCGCGGCGACGCCCGGGGCGACACGCGCGGCGAGGCGCGCGGCGACGGCGACGCCGACGCCGACGCCCCACCGCCGCCGCCCGTCGGCGACGCCGGCGACGCGGGCCCGGTGCCGGGCGACGCGCCCGCCTCCGCCTCCTGGCGAGCACAGCGCGAAGGCAAGGTCAGCATGGTGGGATCCGGGAAATGCAAGCAAAGGAATTTGGATTGGCTTCTCGGGCGCGTCAACTGCTATGGTAATAAGTTCCGTAAGTGTAGTGCATATTTCTCATCGCGAGGTGGTAATCTTCCCCGCTGGATGGTGTGATCCAGCGCCGACCTACGTCGGCTAGCGGGGTTTTCCCCAACCAGGTATCCTCCACCAGCGGGGTTCCGCCTCAGCCAGAACTAGCTCTACGCTCTCGACCCGTCTCCCGGCATGTGTGGTAGTGTAGTGCATGTTAGTGTAAGTTTGTGTAAGGGGAGAGGATAAGATGAGGAAGAGGCAGGGAAGATCCGCGCTGTCCGTGGCTCGTTTGTTAAGGTACTGCTTCCGCCTTCGCCAGGTGTTGATCGAAGGTCGAGGTGTCGAGAAACCGTGCTCAATACCAGTTGATGCCCAGAGCCATCTCTCCGGGTCAGGCAAAAGAAACAATGGGTTGTAAACTACGAACGAGAATTGATTCCGGGCATGTTAACTGGTAAGGTCATTAGTCCTGTAAGTGTTGGGCAACTTGTATCCCGGGCCGGGCCGTATTGAAGACCAATTAATCGCTTGATCTTTTCTTGCGAAATTTACTTTGTAATTCTACACGCAAATTAGAGGCCAAACCAACCTAAGTAAGGGAAAGGACTGATTAGGCTGGTAAGCGGTTAGGGGGTCACTGCTGCCGGGTTGTTGTCCAGCTATTCATTGTGACTTATTTAAAATCTTCCAGATTCACTCCTACTTCAAAATGAAAAGCAAAGAAAGCACTAGCAGAGTATTCAAATTTCATGTATCTCGCTAGAGAACATTATAGTTGAGTAAAGGGAATAATATAAAAAATGGCAAGTTAAGCAGCTTTCATTCAATCAACGAATGCTACAATTCACGAACTTTAACCAAGCCATATTTCGAACAAAATATGCCAGTCCTAAGTTTGGAAAATTGGCGGAGTTGTGTTTTGAAACTAATGGCTATGAAAATGTTCTTCGAAAATAAAGTTCACCTTCCACTTTTACCAGGAAGGGAATAAGATAGTCGGTCCCCAATTTACGTATGCTCTCCCGGGAGTTGGTTCTCAATTTACATATGGGTTAAACTCTAATTTTCCTACTGATCCCCGATTTACATACGCCGCCGGAAGGTAACCTACCACGCTGGGACGCTCGACTGATTCATTATTTTATTTCTTCTGGGCGCGCCAGCAGCTATAGTAATTCCAGTGTAGTTTCAAGTGTTTTAAGTAGCACGATTTTTTATCGTGGGAGGTGAAGGCGATCTTCACCCGCTGTATGACAAATTCCGTGACGATCTACACGTCGGATTGCGGGGTTTTCCTCAACCATGTATCTCCCACCAACGGAGCACAGCCCCAGCCGATGCACGCTTTAAAGTCCCGTATCCGGATATGTGCGGTAATGTAGTGCATGTAAAGGTGTGTAAGGGGTGAAGATAGAGCAAGGAAGGGTAAGGTCTGTCCTTGGCCTGTCTGTGAGGGTTTTACTCCGACATTTGGCTGGTATTGATCGTAGAAATCAAGGAAACTACCGATCAGAGCAGCCTGGGGCTAGAATTCTCCCCTAGACAGCGGTTGAACTCGACCTGGGTATTTAGGTAGTATGGAAAACTCTCCCTGTCCAACTCTAGAAAAAACAGGACAGAGGCATTGGAGTGCCATCAATTGATGTCCTGAGCCACCTAAGCCGATGTGGACACAAGGAAATTTAGGTCTGGTTTGGTTTGGTTTGGTTTTTTCATGTTTCCGGGCGCGTCAACTGCTTCGGTCATTAGTCCCGTCAGTGTAGCGCAGGTTTTGTTCTCGGGAGATGGCGGTGATCTTCCCCCGCTGGATGGCGAGATCCGGCGCCGACCTACCGGCGGCTAGTGGGGTTTCCCCCTAACTAGGACTCTCCCACCAGCGGGACACCGCCCCAGCCGGGACAAGCTCTAAGCTCCCGGCCGGTCTCCCGGATATATGTGGTAGTGTAGTGCATGTTAGTGTAAGTGTGTGTAAGGGGAAAGGAGAGGACAAGGGGAGAGGAAGGAAAGATCGCGCGCTGCCCGTGGCCCGTTTGGTAGGGTACTGCTCCGGCATTCGCCTGGTGTTGATCGGAGAAACCACGGAAAACTACCGATCAGAGCAACCGGCCGCTAGAATTGTCCTCCAGACAGCGACTGAACTCGACCTAGCTGAGAAGCTAGTGTCGAAAATCCTGCCGCCGCCAGGACTCGAACCTAGGACCTCCCGGTCAGAAGCGCTGCAGTGACATCAGTTGATGCACTGAAATTTAGGCAAAGCTCATGAGTCCCGTGAGTGTTGATCCTATTATATCCCAGCGGGTGGCCTCGCCTGCTCGACGTGGAGTTCCGGACTGGACCCACATGCCAGCTTACGGTTCCCTTTTCGAATAACTCCTAACAGGTGGGTCGCCGCCACCACCCCACCTGGTACAACCTCGATGTACCCGACATATGAAATAATGAAGCGAAGTTAATGAGTTTATATAAATATAGATGAACGAACCTGGATTCTTGTACTACGAAAGGAGGGAAAGAAAGGGAGAAAATGAAACCCTTGTGGAAGACCTGAAAATTATGTTTTTAAATGTGTAACATGGCGATGAATTGTCATTAACTTGTTTCCAAATACTGAGAAATGTAAAAAGAAATTTCTCTTTTTAAACTAGACTACAAGGTTTTTTTGCTTATAATTTAGTCCCTACTGTTCTCACAACTAAATATCTGTTTCCCGACCCAAATTGCACTTCGACTCCTAGTAGTGTCTAGGCAAAAACGGGCAAGTGAGAAATAAAGCGTGTGACAGCAGCATCCTTTTGGAAGTCAATTTTGGCGTCATATTTTTACGAATCTCGTCCGTTAATTTGTGACTTTCAAATAACATTTTTATTGTTGATGTTAATGGAACCAATTTAATCAAATGATATTTAATTAAAAATAAAGCAATGAAAGAAAGTAATGAATAAAATCCCTGTAGCGCACTTTTCGTTCACGTTTCAGCGCGGTCCTACATAGTACATTAAAGATCCTTGTGTTTTTGAACGTACTATGCTGAGATGGGTTGTGAGCACGATCATGAAAAGAAAACTGTTATAACACACCCTGAGAATCTCCTCTCGAAATAGCCTGCAAAGTACTAGGCTAAGCCTTTCCCCCTCCTCTTTTCTGGGCAGGTAATCACAGAAGTTGTTTGCCTTTGCCTTCTACTGAATGAAGAATTGTAAGTACACGAAGGCGAGCATGGGAAAATGCTTTCAGAACCTAGGTTTGATTAATCCTCTTTTAATTGATGGGATTATCAATCAAATATTTAAAGAAAGGAACATTCGAAATATTCTACTACTACATTATCACTTGGCACTTCTTTGTTACTTTATTCATAGTTGTGAACGCAACAAAATATTTGCATTTTTCTTTGTAATAATGAACCCTTTAATAGTAATATATGCATTCTGAACCTACTAACAATCCGCTAGAAAACTATATCAAATTCCAAAAATGCGTTATTAACTAGTGGTGCTACAAACTCACATAATTTATTACATTATTCCAAACTTATGCAATTTTCGAAAATTAAGGGAGTTCACCAAACATTAGACTTGCGTAAATTTTATAAGCGTACATTTATCTATTCAAGAAAAAATTTTTAAAAAATGTATCACTTTTTAGATAATAATTGCTTAAAATTGTCCCTTGTTCACGCCAAATTTCGCGAAGGATACTCATATTTTTACTAAATACTACATACGTAGTAATTTCTTTAATGTTGTAATATCTTCCCTAAACGTTCTTCCCATCACGCAATCAGGGAGTTGTGCAGCGAAAATGGCGATTTTTCGGCAGAAAAATCAATATTGTAGATCGTTGATATCCAAAAAGGGAATAATTCTTGTTCCTGTACGTAGTAAATGACTTCCTTCAACATTTGTGTCATCAAAATGCACATTTTGTGGGACCGACGGACGTTTTGCCGTCAACCAGTTTTTAGGTAGCAAGTGGTGTAAAACATGGATTTTTGCTCAATATTGAGGAACATTCTGAGGAAATAATTTACTACATTTAAGAAAAATATTTATCAACGAACATGAACCCCACAATTCCAAATGTTTTGGCGTATAATTGCCGATGTTTTGCAGCAGCACTACAGTAGTTTCACTTTACTATGTAAGTACCACTTAGAATTGGACAAATAATGAAAATCTCGCCCAACAAGTGAAACAAATGAATTTGTTATTCGATGGAAAATGTATAAAAATTAATATATTAACTCATATTTTTCTCAATATTTCCCTGGCGCCTTCTAAATGGCCAAACACATTTGGCCAAGAGAACAATGAACAAAAATATAGACAATAGAATAACGGCTCAAATCGGTGGAATTATATCTAAACACGTATTCTACTGACGTTAATTTTTTCTCTAGACTTCCTTCCCATTACACAATAAACAAGTAGTCATGATAAATGTAAAGAGACTAACGAAACACCTTAAATTACTGCAAACTAGCGTGCAAAGGAAATCTAATGGAAATGCGTCCGGGCGTCGAGGGAAACCATTAAGAAGTTAATGTTAAGAAAACATAAGATAACGAGGAAGAAAGAAAACGAGCAAAAACACTCTCGGAAGAAAAATAGAATGAGACTGATGAAGGGCTTTCGGAGGAAAGGCGTAGGGCCAGGCAGGAAAAGAATGGACCTTGTTACCTGGTGGCAGTGAAAAGCGAGACGGAATTGCATTTGTCGAGGGCGAAATCTAATCAGAGGTAATATTTCTCGACGTAAACCGCGCTGATTAGTGGAACAGAAATTCTCCGAGCACACTGCAGCATCCAGAAGACGTCATTCTTCAGGAAAGTGACAGTTGACAGCCTAATAGGCAAGAGAGAGGAGATGAAATGACCCGGAATTCTATAACTAAAAACGAATGGTGCTAAAACAGCACGTACTTTCTCGCCCGTATTTTCACGCAAAATTACGCGAAAAGTACTCAAATCTTCGAAAATTGAACTGTCTTTAAGAAACAGATTTCATCCAGGGAAAAAGATCGATTTATAATATTTTAGTTGTAGAAGACGCCGAAAAAGTTTGAACTTTTGTTATTTCCGAAAAATCAGGGTTTTTAACGAACATGAGACCTGCACCATTTTCATAAACGTCCTTCGCACTATCTGACAACAAAATTTAATCAAAAACGATGTAGCCATTTTTTCAAGATTTGGAAAATGTCTCACGGGACTCATGTAAAAAATAAAATGTTTGGTTAATAAAAATAAAAATAAATAAAATAATTATAAATAAAAATAAAATAAAATATATTGGTTTCAAATTCAGATGGTCGGACAGACAGAAATTTTGTCGTCATTCGATTTTTCGGTATCAAGAATCCCCTGACTACACCATGAGATAGAAGATTTCGTTACCTAAATTACTGCAACTGGGTTTATCCACTTTTTCGTTACCAGGGCCCTGTAATAAGAGATTTTCTGACGAGAATTCGCCATTTTTGGGGGCAGCATTACATAACTTTCTTTCTAAACCGTAGCGAGAAAGTAAAAATCACGAATGATTTCAAGTAACTCAACTCGTTACCATCACTTTAGACAGGCATTTACGATTGATTATGTGAGATTGCAAATATAATGTGTACCTTCTGCAGGAAAACTGGAATTGGAATGATATATATGAGTGTATATGAAGAAATACATTATTTTGTAAAACACTGCCATACTAATAATTACAGACCTTATTCTCTATCTCCCATAACAGCACTGAATTTCATTCTTATGATCACGGAATAATTCCTAAACATTGCGAATATCTTATTCATATATTCAATGAGAACCGCGTTAAATTCGTACGATCGCATGTTCGTAATTTTACACTCTCTATTGAATTTCAAAATAGTGTGTGCCACTAACGAATTCAACTGTGCAGAATAAACGAAAAGTCTACGTCGCAAAATAGGAATTCGATATTACCAATGCTACGGAGCTCAGAACGCGTTCGAGCTGGAAACAGTGTCCCACTGCTGGGAGATACCTGGTTAGGGAAACCCCGCAAGTCGACATGTTGGCCGGCATCAGATTTCGCCTCTAGCGGAGGATGATCACCGCCACGCCCCACTCCAGAAACAAGCACTACACTTAAGAGACTAATGACCTTAGCAGTTGTCGCGCCCGGAAGCTCCAATTAATTAGCCAAAAGGGGCTCGCTCCACCGTGATCCCGCTACGGCTACGTGATAGCCTGGAGCAACGTACCTTGCACGCGACGGGCTGGGCGGCGGCGGCGGCGGCGACGGGCGCCAGCAGCAGGAGGTCCGGCGCGGGCGCCGCCTCGCGCGGGGACGGGCAGGGGGCGGTGACGGGCGAGTGCGGGTGCGCGAGCGGGGACGGGAGCGGGGACGGGGGCGCGGCGCGGGGCGCGGGCGAGGGCGGGGGCGAGGGGTCGGCGCGCCGGAAGCGCTCGCTGGTGATGGCGCCGCGGGGCGCCGCCTGCGGGGGCGGGGCGGCCGCCGGGGCGGTGGGCGTGGGCGCGGGGCGGGGCGCCTTGGCGTGCGCGCGGATCACCCGCGGCGGCGGCGCGGGCGCCACGCCCCCGCTGCGTCCCGCCACCGCCGGCCCGGCCCCCGCCCCCGCCGACACGGACACGGCGCGCCGGGCCGGCTGAGGAGCCATCGCCACGGCCGGCGCCAGCGAAGGCATGCTGAGGCGAGCGGACTCCAGCGGGCCCGAGGGCTCCTCGTCCACGGCCGCATGGCTGCAACACACAAGCGACACCGCGGTCACTCAGCAGATCCCCATTGATCAGGCCACATCGCCAGAAAAACATTGACAACACACAAGCGACACCGCGGTCACTCAGCAGATCCGCATTGACCAGGCCACATCGCCAGGATAAACATTGACAACACACAAGCGACACCGCGGTCACTCAGCAGATCCCCATTGATCAGGCCACATCGCCAGAAAACATTGACAACACACAAGCAACATCGCGATCACTCAACAGATCCCCATTGATCAGGCGACATCGCCAGGAAAAACATTGACAACACACAAGCGACATCGCGATCACTCAACAGATCCGCATTGATCAGGCCACATCGCCAGAAAAAACATTGATAACACGCAAACGACACCGCGATCACTCAACAGATCCGCACTGATCAGGCGACATCGCCAGGAAAAACATTGACAACACACAAGCGACACCGTGATCACTCAACAGATCCGCATTGATCAGGCGACATAGCCAACAAGACAATGACAGCGCATAAGCGACATCGCGATCAATCAACAACTTCGCATTGGAGAGGCGACATCGCTAGGAAGTCACTGACAACACACAAACGGCACCGCGATCACTCAACAACTCATTGGGGAGGCGACATCGCCAGAGAGACATTGACATCACACATGCGACACCGCGGTCACTCAACATCGCATAGGGAAAGCGACATCGCCAGCAAAACATTGACAACACACAAGCGACACCGCGGTCACTCAACAATTCCGCATTGGGGAGGCGACATCGCTAGAAATATGTTGACAACACGCAAGCAACACCGCGGTCACTCAACAACTCCGCATTGGGGAGGCAACATCGCCAGCAAGACATTGATGTTTTTAAACATCTATGTTCAAATGAAAAGGATCGATGTAAAAAAAAAACATCTCCCCCAAACACTGACTTTTTAATCATCGTGGTTTCAAAACTGCATTAGTATCAATTACTGTTGACCCGAGGGGGATAATTTGACAGTGGTCGCGTGTGTTTATTTTTAATAGAGATTAAACGGACGCAATGAGTCAAAAATGATCAGAACATTTAACAAAGCTCTTATTATCTTATAGGATTATGAAAAAATACATGGAAATCATTTATCGACGAAATATCGATTTTTATTTATTTTCGCGCTGGGTCATGTCGGTCTGAAGACGGGATGGATATCTGAAAAGTTTTCAAATCATCGACATCCAAGTTGCTTCCCTATTCTGCATGGGGGCTTGAGAGGGCTGACATATATTGATCAATAACGGCAAGCTCAACCACAAGGCAGAGTCCGAATTGTCTGCTCCTTGCCAAAAGAAACGAGTGTTTCTTGAATGGTAAGTAAAATATTTTACGTCATCGTCAAAAATGGTTAGGCGTTAGAAAAAAGGCAACTAATAGAGAACTGGAGCACGTGGAGAAGCTTGTACACGTGTCAACCCTAGGCTTTAAAAGCCTACGTCAGTGTCCAAGATGTTCACTACGATTCTTTTGATTTTTAATGACAATGACTTTTTTATTTGCTAATGCACAATTGTTTATTTTGTAAGTTTGATGAAATGTTTATCTGTTGTCTTGAAATAACTGATCGTGAAATATTATTGTATTTACAAATTTTCTTCCCTAACTAGCGTAAGCTTATGTTATATTTACTCAAGTGAAGAATTCTTGGAATATTTAAATGTGTTTGTATGTTTTGTATGTTTGTATGTGTGCGCGCATTACTGTATTATTTATGATGGAGTACTTACAGTGTGAGAGGGCTTGTTTTGGTGTGTGTGTGTGTGTGTGTGTGTGTGTGGTATGTGTGTATGTGTGTATGTGTATGTGTGAGTGTGTGTGTGTATGCCTGTGTGGTGTGTGTGTGTGTGGTGTGTGTGTGTGTGGTGTGGTGTGTGTGTGTGTGGTGTGTGTGTGTGTGTGTGTGTGTGTGTGTGTGTGTGTGTGTGTGTGTGTGTGTCGCTTCCGTCGAGGGCAAAGGCACAGCGGCGAGTCTGCCTGCCTGGCGCTTGTCTTTCCCTTTAGCGCCAATTGAGCTGTCACAAAGAAT
>BLKR01004049.1:0-60280 GCA_011170035.1 Teleogryllus occipitalis | reverse complement strand
CATTGATCAGGCGACACCGCCAGAAAAACATTGACAACACACAAGCAACACCGCGATCACTCAACAGATCCGCATTGATCAGGCGACATCGCCAGAAAAACATTGACAACACACAAGCAACATCGCGATCACTCAACAGATCCGCATTGATCAGGCGACATCGCCAGGAAAACATTGACAACACACAAGCAACATCGCGATCACTCAACAGATCCGCATTGATCAGGCGACATCGCCAGAAAAACATTGACAACACACAAGCAACATCGCGATCACTCAACAGATCCGCATTGATCAGGCGACATCGCCAGAAAAACATTGACAACACACAAGCAACATCGCGATCACTCAACAGATCCGCATTGGGGAGGCGACATAGCCAGCAAGACAATGACAGCGCACAAGCGACATCGCCATCCCTCAAGAACTTCGCATTGGAGAGGCAACATCGCTAGGAAGACATTGACAACACACAAACGGCACCGCGATCACTCGACAACTCATTGGGGAGGCTAAATCGCCAGAGAGACATTGACATCACACATGCGACACCGCGGTCACTCAACAATTCCGCATTGGGGAGGCGACATCGCTAGGAAGACACTGACAACACACAAGCAACACTGCGGTCACTCAACAACTTCCCATTGGAGAGGCAACATCGCCAGCAAGACATTGATGTTTTTAAACATCCATGTTCAAATGTAAAGGATCGATGTACAAAAAACATCTCCCCCAAAACACTGACTTTTTAATCATCGTGGTTTTAAAACTGCATTAGTATCAATTACTGTTGACCCGAGGGGGATAATTTGACTGTGGTCGCGTGTGTTTATTTTTAATAGAGATTAAACGGACGCAATGAGTCAAAAATGATCAGAACATTTAACAAAGCTCTTATTATCTGATAGGATTATGAAAAAATATATGGAAATCATTTTTCGACAAAATATAGATTTTTATTCATTTTCGCGCTGGGTCACGTCGGTCTGAAGACGGGATGGATATCTGAAAAGTTTTACAGGTTTTATGATGATACGTTTCTCATTCAAAAAACAAGATCAGCCACACAAAAACATCGGACACACAACATAGATATTAAAAACATAGGCTTCAAAGAATAGATTGATCCATCGACGATTTTATTAAAATATCGATGTTTTCAAATCATCTACATCCAGGTTGCTTCCCTATCCTGCATGGGGGCTTCAGAGGGCTGACATGTATTGAACATCAATAACGACAAGCTCAACCACAAGGCAGAGTCCGATTTGTGTGCTCCTTGCCAAAAGAAACGAGTGTTTCTTGAATGGTAAGTAAAATATTTTACGTCATCGTCAAAAATGGTTAGGCGTTGGAAAAAAGGCAACTAATAGAGAACTGGAGCACGTGGTGAAAGCTTGTACACGTCTCAACCCTAGGCTTTAAAAGCCTGCGTCAGTGTCCAAGATGTTCACTACGATTCTTTTGATTTTTAATGACAATGATTTTTTATTTGCTAATGCACAATTGTTTATTTTGTAAGTTTGATGAAATGTTTATCTGTTGTCTTGAAATAACTGATCGTAAAATATTATTGTATTTACAAATTTTCTTCCCTAACTAGCGTAAGCTTATGTTATATTTACTCAAGTGAAGAATTTTTGGAATATTTAAATGTGTTTGTATGTTTTGTATGTTTGTATGTGTGCGCGCATTACTGTATTATTTATGATGGAGTACTTACGGTGTGAGAGGGCTTGTTTTGGTGTGTGTGTGTGGTGTGTGTGTGTGCGTGCCGCTTCCGTCGAGGGCGAAGGCACAGCGGCGAGTCTGCCTGCCTGGCGCTTGTCTTTCCCTTTAGCGCCAATTGAGCTGTCACAAAGAATGACACCTCGAGTGATACATGCCTTCTAATCTCGCGTAATTTTGCCACGCGGAAGATTCATTTGACGTGGCCGGAGCAACGAACAGTCGAGGGTATGGCGGGCGATGGCGAGTGGCCAGAAAAGTCGGTTTCCCTCTTACCATTCGGAGCAGATAGTAGGGGCGGACTTTGGGGGGGGGGCGAGAATTGCAGAATCTCTGACTTATGACCCCGTGTGCTGCGAGCCACCGTAAACGAATGCGTAAAAGCTACGTTTAAATCTCGGCAGTGCTGGGATTTTTTTCGAGTACTGCTGAATACTGATAGTTGCTTGACGTGAATGCATTTTTAGTTATTCCGATAGCGATTTTTGTCAAGTTGCCTCATGAATTCATGGTTATACTTTTCCCATAGCCTACGTACGAAGTTACCCGTTTCTGTTCTTCCACTTTCATTTCTTCACCTATAGGCGAAGAAGTTTACACATAATATGTGACCTTTCTTCTTCCAGACCATTACAGCATTGACAGAAATAAGGATTTTTACTTTTTCCTCCCAATTAAATTTTCTTTATTATTATTTTCATTCATTATTCTCAGTATATATATATATATATATATATATATATATATATATATATATATATATATATATGATTCTATAAACAAATGTTGAAATATTTTAGAGACCTGAAGTAGAAAGAAATGCTCAACGTAAACCCGGACCAATGAATGTCAAGGAGACTGTAAGTAAAATTGTACGTAAAACGGAAACACTTCCAAAATAATCGAGGTCTAAAACAAAACTGACAATTTCCAATGCGCCAGAATCTTTTCAACGAAGACACAACAATGCACCTATTGTTGGGAATTCAACCGCGAAAGAAAATACATAGAAAGCAAATGAGGAACTGCCCAGAATAAACACTCTTCCAATTTGAAAATGGATTCATTTGCACCTCTAAGGAAATTAGGAGCTTCATTGGTGTGACTGCAAAAGGACAAGAAGATAATTTATAGACGATTTTACGATCATCGTTCGGTAACTAACCGGAAGTGTTGTACCGCCGTAAATGGATTAATATTTCCTTTGAAGAGAGTATTTTTTTAAATTTCTACGGTTGGTGGTTTTTTGTTCCCTTAACATAATTAAAAAATGAACTTGTTTATATTCAATTTATTGAGACACCCTACATACTAAAGCTAAAACAGAATTAATGAAATTCCATTTATACATAAACACAATAAAATTAAGTTCGTAATCATGATGCTGTTAAAACTGAAGCAAAAAACCGCCCAGTTCATAATTAAATGAGAGAAATCAAGATTCTGCGCTTAAATTTAGGAAGTACTTTGAAGAGAATTGTTGCAAAGTTTCACGGAAACAAATGCTTGTTAAGATCACAAGAGCATCAGCAAAAAAGACTCAATGTTAAAAGATGCGCTGAAAATGCAAGAAAGTTAAGTGGAGTAAACGAAATTGGAAGCAAAGCTTTCTACCCACGGTATTAAACGCTTAAAACAGTAACTAGCTTGCAGATTTTGCTGAACATTCAGCAACTTTTAAACACATAATTGCATCTTTCACTCGTATCTTCCGGAGAGAAAAAACAAACAATTTCGGCCAGAAAAATTGTTTCTTGTGTTTCTAGTAATTGGACATAAATTAAGTACATACCTACTAGGCGTTTCATTTAATGCGATTTTTTTAATGTAGTGTTAAACCTGTATTGTCTGGGAACTACGAGTAACATTCTATTCAAACATTTCAATAAGTTTTGTTTAATTTTATTGTAACTTCGGAATTTTGTTCGGAGCAAAAATGTTGTATCAGATTTTTACCTATAATTGTACATAAAATTAATGTTCGTATTAGGAATAAAATAAAACTGAACATTGGAATAATTATCGTAAATACAAATATGAATAATTAATATTAATTACGCATTTAAGCCAGTACAAAGGGAAAAAACTTACAAATTTGGAAAAATCAGCCAAAAGAATATTATCTTAAAATTGTTTTCTTAACGTTTACAATTGATTTTACAATTTTCCTCTGTGACAAGAGAAGGAATATAAGAAAGAGCAAAACGGTCAGTAAAAGAGGGCAGTCAGTAGTACAAGTTCACTTGTCGATGTTCTTTCTTTCCTTTTGTAGCTGTAAAGAAGAGTTAGGTGGTACGTGAGCTGGCAAACAAAACACTGAATTGCGCCCAGCTATCCGTTTGGCACAGACGTATCGTTCGTAACAAGGCTTTATTTGTTCAATTACAAAACATTATGGGCTAGGGAGAAGGTTTTCATAAATTATTCCATGACGTTGTTATTCTACAAGAATACTGCGTCTGTAATAAATATTTCCAACTGGTAAAGCATGTTAACTATACTGACGATGCTGTCGGTGAAATAGAGCAATTATGTCTTTTCACTGGAGAAAATATCATTGCCACATTGTAAATGTTAAATATCGAGGGGGACAAAATACAATTAACACACTCACAGAGAATTAATGAATGGCATAGAACTATACTTGTTCGAATGGAATATTAATTCATTTACGGCCACACAAATCTGGGAGATCCACAAAACGATAAGTACCCAACGACGACCGTTGCCAAATCTTTCGTTGCAATCGCCTTTGCAACATTGCTACTTTGTTTATATCTCGAAAAAAAATGTTCAAAACATTTCAATACTTTACCTTGTTTATGGTCTTCGCGGTTTAGTTCATTGGTAAGCGTGCACGCTTCCCACGCTGTGACCCCAGGTTCTATTTCCTGCCGGGCAAGTTTATAATGTGTGTTTTCCTTGCAATATCCCAGTATATGTTTCTGCGTGACGATGAGAAAACTCACTTCTCAGGTTGAGAAGACGAAAATACGGAGTGGGGATGTTTTCCTGCTTACTAACCACACGCACTCCCTTAATCCATGGCCAGCCAGCGGGACGCTGCTGGTAGGTCATGGCCTATAAGCGAGCTGTCGCTCCAAGTACAGAGAGAAAACTTTGTTAATGTCCTCCATATCAGTTTTTAAGTAACTTTACATTGACTGTATTTTTGCCACCATAAAAATAGATCTTATCGTTTTTCGATTATTGGTTCAAAAGTATCGACAGCGAAAAAAAAAAAAAAAAATTGACGGCGAAAAACCTAGCCCTCGTATGATGTTGGGCATCGCCTGTTGGAGCAGCTTAGTGAAGTAGTTAATACGCGTGGTAGACAGAAATATGAAAGAGAAAGATGTGAAAAGGACATTCCTTGTGATGCATTTGCAAAAGGTAATTGCGATCAGTTAAAAGATAATATTATAGTGAATATTTATGACGCAATAAATTAAATGTATTTCAAAGTTTTATTCATTGATTGAATAATTAGTGATTCCAGGCGCGTTAATGGTTAGATCCTTAGTTCCGTCAGTGTTGTACATGATTTTTCCTCGGGAGGTGGCGGTGATCTTGCCCAGCTAGATGGCGAGATCCGGCGCCGACCTCCACGTCCGTTAGTGTTTTCCCCCAACCTGATATCTCCCATTAGCGGGACACCGCCCTAACAGAGACTAGCTCTAAGTTCCCGACCGGTCTCCCGGCATATGCGTTAGTGTAGTGCATGCAAGTGTGTAAGTAAGGGGGAGGATAGGACAAGGATAGAACAAGAGTGGATGCTTTGAGCCACCTCTCCCGGTGTGAATATTTGCTATGCAGTAAATTCTTAATTGTATTTCGAAGAGCCTCGTTACTTGTTACCAGCATACAGCCAGGTCTTATTTCTTTTTTCCTCGCAGATGGGCGAGAAGCTCTTTTTCCTCGCGGACGCGCCCAGCCGGTCGAGCGCGGGCATCTGTGTCAACTCCGCTCTTCCGGCGTCGTTGCCATAGCGACCTGAGGGTTATCTTTCCCTCTAGCTTCTACTACTTTCGTATGCACTGCAATTAAGGTCTGCGGAGTCCCAAGGCTCGACAAGGACTTCTCGGTGTTGCGTCCCGACAGACTGCAAGTACGCTAGAGCGAGGGAAGCGTTTCCCAAACTTCCCCCTCACCCCAACAGCTATTATGCACTTCAACATGTGACGTGTTAACCAAGTTCGGCGAAGTTTGTAATCTCCTGTTTCCTCTGGTGTTTGTGGACTGGTTTGAACAAGATCAACAACCGAACTGGTGTTCTTCTCCAAAATGCTTCGATCGAGAGGGATACTGTCCTTGTAATTCCTTCATGAACGAAAAAGACTTAGAAAAGGTAAACAATAGTTAGTTCCTTACTCCTAGTCTCCATTCAACAACAGTTCTCTCTAAAAGAAGTAAACCTCTGTCGATAACATACCAATATTTCTATCGATTCTTTTTTTAAATATATTTTTTTATAAAATCGTTGTAATAGGAAATCCAAATGATACGCTATACAATAACAATTTGGACGCTATACAATAAAAAATTGGACGTTATACCATAAAAGATCGTATTATTGAAATTTTGTAACTCTTTATATAAGATTTATTTAGATAGTCTATTTAATTTACTGATTGAATAAAAATACCTTCGAATCGAGTATATTATATAATAATAGAACAATTAAAATTTTTGTTTCGTGTATTGTCAGCAAAATTTATAACTATACTTTCCTCGGTAAAAATATAAGATTAGAGAACCAAAAAATTTTTTTTTTCTAATTCTCTTGTTTATTGCGTCATCGCACAGAAGTTGCTAATGATGCAGATAAATTTGACGCTTTTTCAAGATAAATGAAAAATAGAGAAACATCCGTACGGAATGTGTGTTTTCCATGGAGTTAGGATATATTCAAATATGCAATTAACTCCTACATTAAAATACAATGATAACAAATTGGAGATAACATTAAAACGTATGCATCTGTAATATGTTTTTTGACAAAATTAAAATTTAATGAAAACATTCAAGAGCAAGAGAAATACAGATGTTAATTATGTGAAACATTTTATTAATGTGCACGTCAGCTACAATTTATATTATTGATTTCAAGAGTCGTTCACGTCCCTGAGTTTGTGAACAATGGATCCGCGAAAGTGACCTTTTATTTTACGACAAAACTCATCAAACATTAATAAAATCTACTGACTTGCTGGGTGGCTGCGTGCTGGTTGGTTGGGTGTAATATTAATCATGTGTAATGGGATCTCCATCAAAGAAAAAAGTAAAAAACGTTTGACATAACCTTTCTAACACCAGATTTATTTTTAACCCATTTTTTTGTACGTTGTAATTTAAGAGGAAAAAATCAATAACCACTAAACTACGACTGTTCAGTTTCCAATAATTTATTTTGCGTAAATGTCACGAAATACACAGTACACACAAACACACAGTTCGACTTCTATATAATTTAACGTGTATATGTTTTGGGGCTAGGAAACATTCTGGGGGTGATACAAAACATTACGTAGGCAACCCGCGAGACGCTCATGTGTTTAGACTGAGTGGGTTGCCTATATACCTCCTATACTGCTGACGAATTCTTGCCAGCTAATTCATTGCTATTGAATATTGAGTGGTTCCATTCCTGCAATTGAGTACTTTTGTTGATACATGTTCTTTGATCAATTTTTTATTGTGTAACTTTCTGAACGGTTGCAATTCGTTGTATATTAAAATGAAGCCAACACCAATAACATTCCTGTGCCTTCGGCGCATAGCCTCCTCTAGCTACCTTACTGTGGGAATCGCAGCTGTTGAAGTTAAGAGAATCGCTCCCCGCATGATGGAATAGGAGATATGCACCCTATCACCTTATATCAATGATATATTACTAGATCAATGATTTACCAGCACTTCAAATGACGGACTATATTCTCCCGGGACCAGTGACTTCAAAATAGATTTCTTCTAATTGAATCTAATGGCTTACAGCCAAATTCACTTACGAATGTTAATCTGTACATTAATATTTACAAAAAATATATACCCAGGATTTAATGCTTTTCTGTGCAGATAATTTTTCCTACGTTTGATTTTCGATAAAATGACGAAGTTTACATTACAACCTTTCAGAATAAATTGAAGAATACACTCTTTCTTGGGTATCTTCATCCTAACAAAACAATATAAATTAAAATTGTGATGACTTTGGGAGTGTAAGCTGAAGTGCTGCCGAATATTTAGACCTTAGTATAACCTTGCAATGATGTTACTCTTAAATAGATATAGAACTGTTGCAGGTGACAAGGAAGAAGTTATGTAACTCAACTTTGCATTTAAAATTAATGTTTAGAAAGCGAAACTGAAAATGCCTGGCGGTGGAGATTCACAGTTGCAAACTGGATTACATGAAATTCCTAGGCATTTGACCTACGTTGAATACCGAAGCCCATTTTGATCGAGTCGCGGCATTAACCCGTAAATGTAATACATATTATACACTCGGTAAGTGGCGGTGTTGATATCCTACTGAAACATGAGATCAGGGGCCGAGCTAAACGTCGGTTTCATCAAGACACAGGTTTCCCTCATCAAGTATCTCCCCAGCCGTGACAAAGCACCCGACTAGACTCCCAACATGTGTGGTAATATAGTGCACGTAAGTGTGTGTGTTTATGTGTGTGTGTATGTGTGTGTGTATGTGTGTGTGTGTATGTGTGTGTGTGTATGTGTGTGTGTATGTGTGTGTGTATGTGTGTGTGTGTATGTGTGTGTGTGTGTGATGTGTAATGGATGAAGGCAGGAAGAAGGAACAGGAAAGCAACGTCGCCCGCGTTCATGATCCGCTTGTGAAGACAACACTCGGTCATTCACATAGAACAGTTACAGAAACCGGTGAAAACTACCGATTAAAGCAGTCGGCGGCTAGAATTCTCCTCTAGACAAAACAAAACTGGCTGATATCCAACCAATTACGTAGCTAAGCAAATTTTGAGAAACGAACCATCCTTCTTCGGAGACGATGGCAAACGTCTCCGTGAAGAGCCACCCGCGAGCGCGTGGAAGTTGGAGCAAGTTGGTGCAAGTTGCGAGAAACCTGTCGCTGGGGATTAGCGCAGCCAGCGAAACCGCCATTTCGGGCGAACTGGGGATTGCGCGGGCCATTTCTGGGCTGTTATAGGGATTAGTGTTCCTGGCGAAGGGATTGGTGATGACGTATTGTTGGAAGGCGCACCGCTGCGAGAACCATGCACAACGCAGGGCTGAAGCGCGCGGGAGGACAGAGAAAGGGCGTGTTGAATGAGTCTGGCGCCGCGGAGGTAGAGATGTGTTCCATCTCTCGAGCTGAGGCTAAAAGCAGGTAGAGGGAAGGAGAAACAAGTTCGAAGCGTGCTTCCTGTGTGTAGTGTAAAAAGTTTTTGTTGTTAGGGAAATACGCTACTAAATATAATGAACTGACTTTTTTTTAAAAAGTTTGAAGGTTTTTTAGATCCTAATAGAGTGGCGGAAACTTAATTATAAAAACATCAAATATGAAGTACTCTTTTGAGAAATATGAGTCGCAGATGAATTAAATAATATTAATAATAATAACAATAACAACTTCCCGAACACTATATTTCGTAAACTTTGTTTTAACGACTATTACGAGTTTAGGATTGTTATACGAATACGTGAAAATATTATTCACAATTACCGTTGCATTTGATATGCAATGAATTAACAATATACGGAAAACAATCTGAAGTTCATGCTAAAGTACTACATAAAAATTACTTCATTGAATCCAACGTTACTGAGAACTGCACAGTCATCTGATAATTTAAGAAATTAGGAATAACTACAGCAGCGCCCTTGATGTGCATTTATTGACGTAATCAAATATGAAGACAAGGGAATATGGTTATGGATCTATATTAAATTTAACGCGGCCAGTATTTGCTCTACAAGCTGATCCTCCCAACCCTCTACATCTCTGTTTCTGCAGGCGGCTAATAAACCTATTTTGCGCGTACGCCGCAGGAGAAGCCTTTAAGCGCAAGAACCCGACGGCATGCAGACGTCTCGAGCCGCTTCGAGTGGCATCGGATCGAGAGACGAGAATGTAGAGGGTGAACGGTGGTGAGGGCGACGAAGGGGTGAGGATGGGGGTGGAGGGGATGAAGGGGGAGGGGTCGTCGGGTATAGGGAGTGAAGGAGAGGGTGAAGGGGATGAAGGGTGAGGAAGAGGGCAAAGAGGGTGAAGGGGGCGAAGGGGGTGAATGGGGGTGAAAGGGGGATGAATGGGGTGAAGGGGGTGGATGAAGGGGGGTGGGTGAAGGAAATGCTCAGAAAGGCCGCGTCGCATCTGAATGTGGCATAACGAGCAACGCGCCCTTTCCCGTCGCGCGCCACCGAGAGAGACAGGAAGGGGCTTGGGCGCGGCCGGGAAGGCGACGGAGCGGAGCGAAGGAAGCGAACAATTTTCACAACGGACGCGCGCCGAAATTGCGAGAGGCAGGGAAAAAGTATGAAGAGAGGACAAGAACAAACAATGAGGAAAGCTGACAAAAGCCAAGAAAAGGGGAATACAGTCAAAAGAAAAAAAGATAAGAAAGGCATATAACAATTAGACGAAGACAGGTAGGATTCAAATAAAGAAGGAAAACAAAAGAAAAGAGAAAAAGATACTACAAAGGAACGTTTTTCACAAAAGACGCCCGACAGAATTACGGGGAGAAATGAGAAGGATAAACGATTGTGAAAGAACAAGGGTAAATGAGAAAAGGAAGTTGATAAAAGCGAAGAAAAGGGGAAGAGATAGCAAGTAAAAAGAATAAGAAAGACGAAAACAAGATTTGGACGAAGAAAGGTAGAATTCAAATCAAGAAGAACCCCCCCCAAAGGATGTAAAGTTGTAATAAACGAGAGCAGTTTAAAAGTTTTGTTTTTAATGAAAAATCACATTTGGACCGACAAGTTCTCATGTTTATTATTAGATTACTTTACACGCTGCGAGAGTTGTGAAGAGCCAAGGAGCTTTCAATCGGTTGCGGATATACGCGTAGTCATATCTCCGTCTTTCATTCCTGGAAATACGAAACGATTTTTCAGTTTCTGAGAAGGGTTATCAACTTTTCCTGCAACTTCTCTCATAAAAAGAAACCACGAAAATGCAATGAAAATCGTGTTATAAAACGCAGGGAACGGTATTTCAGAGATTGGAACATCATCGGGATTGGAATCACGAAAACGACTCTTGACTCCTATACGACTGTGGACACGAGGACGCTTGTCAGAGACGACCTCAAAACACCCCCGGCAGAAGGGGAGGGGGTGAATTGTCGACGTACACAATGGTTAGAGGTAGTAGATTTTAGCAATTGCTAAATATGCAAAATTTTACTAAACGCTGAAAAAATAGTAATGGCATGTTTGACGGTCGGTGCAGTATATTTCTAAAGGTTTTCGATCTGTGAAAATGCAAAATCGTATACAAAGTGATAAATGGTCGAAAATCTGCGAATAATTGCTACATTGCATTTTGTTTTCGCTCGTGTTTTCCCTCTATCTAGAGATGCAACATCGACAAGACATCGATTATTGAAAACATAATTTGAGAGAGGCCGAGCTGAACAATAACAACGAAAATATTGTCAATAGGCAGATTTCTTGAGAGTTCACGCACCTACAAAACCGCAAGTGAGAATGAGTTGCATACCAATTAGGGGATCGATCTCCAAACTTTCACGCGTTTCTTCGTAGTATAAGATATCACATCAAACATTTATTGACAAAAGGTTGACACAAGCTGTATAGCTAGGTCAAATTTAGCCGCTCTCTGGAGGAGAATTCTAGAGGCCGGCTTCTCTGATCGGTAGTTTTCCGGGGTCTCTCCCAACACCAGACGAATGCCAAAGCAGTTTCCTAACAAACTGACCAAGGACCGCGCGCGATATTTCCTTCCCCTTCCTTATCCTATGCTCACCCCTTACTTACATACACTTACTTGTGTATGCGCTACTCTACGACACATGCCAGGAGGTCAGTTGGGAGCTTAGAGCCTGTCCCGGCTGGGGTGGTGCCCCTCTGGTGGGGGATTCCTGTTTGGGAATGCCCCCTCCGCAAGCCGGCGAGGTCGTCGGTGTCCGATCTTGCCATCCAGCGTGAAGTAACCGCCACCTGACGCGATAAAACATGCACTATACTTACGGGACTAATAACCTTGTAAGGAGACGAAAACACTAATCACTCTACAAATAGATTTATTGAAAAAGTGATCACATTTGACCCCTAAATGCCCTAGAAGTTTGCGACATTTATTCTGAACCATCCTGTGGATATACCTTTGGGATCGTGATCTGCGCTAGCGATAGTGGCGGGGGCAAATGCGACTGGGAGAAGAGCATCAGATGCCGGTCTTCACAGAAGGGGGAGGGGAGCCGGCGGGCGAAGGCGCAATGAAGAGTTTACGCAGAGGCGAAGAGGAAGACGGAGATGGCAGCGCGGGCTCGGACGCGCTTCGCTGCCGGGGCACGACGATGCCGGAAACGTGGAAATGGGGCGGGAGCGGAAGCGTCGTCCGGGCGGAGGCAACGAGGGCGGGGCGCTGGCGCGGGGGAGGGGGTCGACATGGGGGCGTGACGTGGGAGTTGAGATGGGTCTGGGGTCTGTTGCAGGTGTCCGGGGGCGAGAAGCAAAGGTGAAGTGCAGAGACTGGGTACAGTGGAGGTTCGTCGTCCAAGAAGGGACAGAGAAGTGACGTGGGACAAAGACAGCAGGGACGGGGAATCTGGAAGCGGTGAGCGATGAGCGGGGAGGCTCGAAGAAGGAACGGTGAAACTGAGGGCAGGAAGGGGGCACATTGAAGCGGGAAACGACTGGGAGGTTTGAATGTCAGTGGGAACTGGAAACAAGGGGCGGGACGGCATTTGAAGTGGAAGTTGAAGCGATAAGAGACTTTGGGCGAGGACTTTTGTCGGGAGTTGAGGCGAGGTTGAGCGGGACGTGAGGCGGGGTGCTACGGGACGTGATGCGGAATGGAGAAGGACGTGACGCCGGGTGGAGATGGCAGTGATGTAGGAATATCAGGCCATGAGTGGTTTGAGCAGGACGTGATGTGGGGTCGTGCGAGTCGTCAGGCGAGATGGAGAGGGACGTGATGCACTGTCGCGGGGGACGTGAAGCGGGGTGAATCGGGACGTGAAGACGCGTGGATCGGGACATGAAGCGGGCTGGATCAGGACGTGAAGCTGGACGGATCGGGACGTTGAGCAAGGTGGATCGCGACGTGATGCGGTGT
The DNA here is from genome assembly GCA_011170035.1 of Teleogryllus occipitalis. Lineage (NCBI taxonomy): Eukaryota > Metazoa > Arthropoda > Insecta > Orthoptera > Gryllidae > Teleogryllus > Teleogryllus occipitalis. The sequence goes on along the minus strand of BLKR01004049.1, from coordinate 47,265 downwards.
GGATCGTGACGAGATGTGGGATAAGGAGGAAAATGATGCGGGGTGGAGCGCAAAGTGGTCGAGTCGTGCGGGACAAGAGGCTGCGTGGGGGCGGGACTTGACACAGCAACGTGCGGAACGTGAAACAAGACCTACATACTGCGAGCGTGCAGCCGGGCGGGGACGGTGCAAAGCGAAACGAAAGAGTGCCAGGGAAGCGTGCACGTGGGCATAACCGCTTAAACATACAGTGGTCGCCCGCGGGAGAGGTGGATGCCGGAGCGGCGTGGCGAGGAGAAGCGGGCAGGAGGGGGCGGGGCACGTTTCGGTGCAAAGGCGAGGCACGGAGCAGCGAGGCAGGGCCGACTCCGACGCCGACGCCGACGCCTCCCACAGGCCCTGGCACCCGTCCGTGACTTGGCAGCCTCTTAAAGGGGAGCACCCGTCTGCCCGCCGCCGGTCTGCCCCTGCGCGCGCGCCACCGCCGCCGTCGTCGATCTTGGAAAATTTCACGGCCTCCTTTTGGACGCGCCGCGCGGCTCAGCGGCGGATAAGCCTAATCTGCCTGCGAAGCGGCCGCTGCCGGAAACGGAGCGCGCGCGGGAATTTGCCTGCAAGTGGGGCCAATCCCCCCTGCGCGTCGCTCCACATTCGCCTCGCTGCGCGCCGTTCAAGCGGATCCTTCATCACAAGGATGTAAACCCTTCCATCGAACGTAATTGGTAAGGATCTTAGAAGACCTCCCCACCCAAACAACAGTAAACGAGTATTACCTCAGGACTCTGTGGTAAGTAGATGTTACTCGCAAGAATACTATTAGTTCGTCGGTGTACTCGGAACCATTGATCTCACAGCTGCAGATTTTATGACTAAATAAAAAATTCCTAATGCTTTGAAAACTATTTCAAGACGTTTACTAAACGAAGTAATGCGTAACTTTATCTGAATTCTAGGAAACCAAATTTACTATTGAAGACAATACAGTCGACTCCGGTTATAGTGAATGTTCGGTTATAGTGAACTAGTCACTGGTCCTGCTTCATTACATTAAAAATAAGCATAAGAAGATTCGGTTAAAGTGAACCTGAATCGTGAATGTACAAAATGAATCCTGGAAAGCAAGTGGATCTCGTATGTTATTTCATGTGGGCCTTCAGAGAGTGGGAAGGTGTTCCAAAAGTGCAAGAGGCATTGGAAGGTGTCAAAACCGCATTTCGAAACTAAGAGACAGAGGACATGTACGAAGAGAACACAAACTCTGGAAAAGCATTTAGAGAAATGAATAATGAAAAATATGCGAAACAAACAATTGAAAATAAATGAATTTTAAGGACAAATAAAGATATTGAAATTTTCAGTTCGTGCTGTTAATGAATTTTTCTGTATCCCAGAAGTTCACTATAACCGGAGTCGACTGCAGTAGGTATAGTTTGTGATAGTTTGAAATATCGCATTCGCACGTTTCGAGGAGGGTTAATGAGGGGACAAACATTGACATGAATGGAACGTGAAGCGGAGACCATTAACCTAAAAGCTGTTACGGACAACATACGCAACTGGTCAACACGAAATATGTAAACCTACAAGGTCAACACTACATCCCAAAGGATAATTAAGCATTCTAACTCCTTGAGTAACAAATGTTAATACTCAATTATTGTCTCTTCGGTGGAATACATTTAGAATGTGGGTTTACGGTAGGATCTTCTGAATATACAAGGTACCATAAAAACAGATCCCACGAATTTGCAACAGAACGATCAGGAGACACATGAATGAGCTTTGTTATGTTACTGGTACTCTTAAGTTGTAATCTGCCTCAACGTCAGTTGTGCTGGGAGAATCTGGTATGTGGAACTAATAGCGCACTATCTTGTATTATTGACGTAGTAACAAAGGGATAGTTATATAAAAAATACAATTACAAAGCAATTGTGAATACACCATTAAAACAATTTCCATTCACATAATAATTGTATTATTACATGGTATCAAACACCTGTTTTCTTTTTTCCAGGCGATTTCTTGATCCATGAAAATAATTATTTGACATAGTACAGTTCTTTAGTAGCTCTCCACTGCGTTTTAAATGTAAATTTATAGAAAAAAGAAGACGCTACAGTTTTTGCGCTCTTTTGTGACCTTATTAGAGAAATTGTTTTTCTACGCAGAAAATTGGACAAGAATTTTCAGAACTATTTTTGAAATCTATCAAATGTGACGAGAGAGCGGCGAGAGGAATAACCAGAACTTCAATGGACACAGCAGAACCTCACTTCTCATTTTTCTCCTTTTAACAATTTGCCGTCTCGCAACGACAAGCCTGGCATAACCACAAATTCAGTGTTTTCATGAATCATTTAAGCATAACAAATGAATAAAAATATTACGAACGGTTTACTGAAAAACTACAAAATTCATTTCACGAACAAGGCAATCTCAGAAAGTTGCCTTTTGAGTGCACCAGACGAATTGTATTGTTTAATTTCTCTTTGACGTCGGAGAAAATTTCACACGCTATTTTCCTTCGAACAAAGGCATAATTTCACAAATTACTTGCATTTTATCTAAAGTCTCATTACTCCAATGTGACTAAGAGAACGCGATTTGCGCCAATGTAAATTTTCACTCCGCGCGGCCAGCACGTGAGATAAAGTGGCTCATTAATTTTCCATCAGCAAAACAAAATACTTTAATGACGCGTCTCTTCAGCATTCATTACAACTCAAAATGAAGCTTTAGCATAAAACGTCCTAGAGAGGAGGATAACGTTGAGTGACATCTTTCAATGAAGATTCTGAAGTACTCTACTATGTATTCTATTAAACTCTAATAATCCTTTGGGACCTAGTAAAAGAGGAGTGTTTTAAAAAACGACGTACTACTTGTATATATATTACGTTGCTAGCGATTGATTGATTGATGTTTCCGGGCACATTGATCCCGTTAGTGTTGTGAATGTTTTATCGCGAGAGGTGGTGACGTTTCTCCTGAATGGTGAAAGCCGGCGCGAACATACACGTGAGTCTATGGAGGATTTTCTCTTCGAGGTATCTCCCCAGCGGGCACTGCCCCAACAGCCGGAACAAGCTGTATGTTACTGACATACGTGGTAGTGTAGTGCATGTAAGAGAGTGTAAGAGAAAGGGAAGAGGAAGAAATGCGCGTGATCCGTGGTCCGTTTGCAGCGGCATTCGCCTGACATTAATCGGAGGCATCATGCCCAATTTGCGTTCAGAGTCGCTCCCTAAGAACGTGCAGGTGTTATTGTATTATATGTATGTTGCATCATTGCAAACGATCTGTAAGATTTTTGTCTTTAAAAATAACGGGAGTAGTATACATCTATTACTTTAATGATGTCAATTCTTGACACAAATCATGATCATGATTGAGTATTTTTCTCTTCAATACATTCCAGCAGACTCGTTGCCATTTGCGTTCATTGCTTTCTTCTCCAACTTCATTCTTCTCCCATAGGTCAGTTAAACTTGTCGGGTAGGGGGCGGCCTGTGACGTAGTGGTGAAATTGCACGCCTAGTCCCGACCGGGTTCGATCCCAGCCGATTCCAAGTGGAATTTGTGGGATAAAGCGGGTTCGCGGAGGGTTTTCGCGGGATTCTCCCGTTTCCCCTGCCAACATGCATTGTACCGGAATGTTCCACCATCATTCCCTACCATATCCTAACATTAACTATCATTCAGTTATCAAGGAACACAGCTGCGTCTGAGCGATAAACGAGGAACTCGCTGAGAAGGGCCGTGGGTACCTCAGCGGGTTTGACAGGTAGCGTTCTCCCGAACTGGAGAACTAAGAGAGATAAAAGGAGAAATACTGAGGGAGAGAGATCGCCCTTTTCTAAGACCCTAGTTACGAATGATAAGCAATGAATGGGACGATAAGCAAGGCGAGACGTACACCATCGTAGAAATTGGCTCCAGAGGGGAAAATCAGTGTGCTTCCATTTTAAATTGTCTTCGTTCCCTTCACTTCCTTTCCACATAGCCTACCTCCATCATGAATATTTTTATTTATTTCTCCCTCGAAACATGATTTATTAGATTCCTATTTCTCTTTATTATCCCCCTTCAACAGTTCTCAATTACCTTTTGTACTACTTAGTCAAAAACTAAGTTCTTCTTTTTCCACCTTTGTAATGTTTTCATTCTCCAAATCAAAACTTGAAATGATTCCAACCTTCTTTCTTCGTTTCTTTCACAGAAAAATAGTAAAGTCTTTTACGGTTGAAAAACCGAGAATTCATCCGCATCGGCAACAATAGCAGAGCGAGCACAATGAGGGCGCAAGTGGAGAGCTGAGATTGAATAAATAATTCAATTCCTTCGGCAGCAGGGAATATGAACAAATGGACGGCGTACAGTCTGTCGCATCAGACACACGCCGCAATATTGCAGACACAATAAACGAAGTTAACGCGTCCAGTTCCTCGGGCGAACATCAAATCTCGTTAACCTCGGGACTAGGATGCGCAAACGCAATTACAGCCCTGTCTGTTCACCCGCCATGAATTTTGTACCAGCCTCCTCTTTATGGCATGACTCGGATATTACTCTCGTATTTTCATAACATGGGACACGCAGTCAAACAAAAAAACACAAAAGAACACTTATGCATGCGTCGTTTCTGCTTGTGTTGAAACTTGGTTTTTCAATGACAAATGAATTGGAATCCGTATTTATAAACTAAAAACACTTTAAAAAACATTTTGTGAAGCTTTAATGCATTAATTTTTTGTGTAAACAATTACCACTGGTCTTTCGTTTTGCATGAATGCTAAGGCACTTGTTACATTAGAAGATTTTTATTGGAATCGTAACAGGAACAAGATTTATTCTCGTAGTAACACATTTTTACATAGTGTACAATCTCTCAAAATAAACTCTGGCGCTATGATCCAAACCAGTAATTATTTGTGTGTTATTCACATTTTCTAAAAAGCTAGGATAAAAATTCCCTGCTTTCACAAAGGTTCTAGTTCCCCTTCCCTAGTAGTCTTAGCCTTTACACAAACACGTACACGCACACATGCACACACACGCACGCACACGCACGCACATATACACGCTCACACGCGCACGCGTTCACATACCACAGACATACCTCAAAAGCAATTTCAATTAAAATTCCAAAACATTCCGAACGAAGAGATTTAGTTTTTGCAACTTTCGAAGAGCTGTTGCATGTACACCAACTGCGCTTGACCAAAAATATCGGTACATTCCATTCATCACACACGTACGCACACACCAGATCCGACTCGAACAAAAAGCTAGTCGTTCCCACTGACCATAACAACTCTCCACAACATCCATTAGGCCTTTCTTTCTGCGAAAGGAGAAAATGGATTCGGCACGCGTGAAACGCCAGCACCACACACGCGCCAGGTGCTCGAGGTTCAAGAGAGAAAAATAGTGAAACTAATTGACGCTCTTGCTAAAGCGTTGCTCCGACAGTTCAAAGCGAGGCAGCCGATCGACAACCTCCGGGATGTGGAGGCTGTTGGAGAGTTTCTCGCTGAAAACGATCGCACTCCGCGAAGCTGAATGCCTCTCTGTTAATCAGCATGATTTTGCTGCACGTGATGTTCTCTGCTCTTGGGTGGCGGCGAATGGGGGAGGGGGAAGGGGAAGGGAGAATGGGAGGGAGGGCGGAGTGGGGATAATTTTCAACGCTCCTCACCTGATCGATAGGCAAGCAGCTGCGTACGACAAGCTCATCTCCGTTGTTTGCGTTAGGCGCTTATCACGTCAACTGATAGCCTGATTTTCCCAAACATGTATGAATACTGGAAGCACAGAGACTTTGTAACGCAATATTATCTGGTACTTGCTCTGGTTGAATGCCACAGACAGCGGAAGCCGCCTTTGACACCCTGTAATTTTTTGTTGAGCGTTAACACGTAAAGAGATAGGAGAGCTTTTAATCCTTTTATCTCACGTTTATATACAATTTGTTTTATGATGTTCACGTGGATATAAAGCTTGTTGAGTCGAGCTCTATTCCCAACAGGACTGTGAATGGTAATGAAGCTTAAGTAGCAAATAATTGGAATTCTACATTATAACTACATTGCAAAGCGCCTGTATTATTTTCGTCGGGTTTCCTCTGCGAACATTATCATTCAAAATTAATTTGTGTCGATATTATGTTGGTTTCTGGCAACAGTTTTTACAAACGTCTGGGCAATTAGTTGGCACTAAGGCAAGAAGTTAAGATCCCAAGGAAAACGAGATACTCGCGAGGCTTTATATAATGACCTTCAAAACCCAAAGTATATACTTTATTCCGCCATTGATGTTTGTTTAATACAATTGAAATATTCGGATGATTTTATGCTTGGAAATAATGTAATACGTACAAGGCAATAATATATTTTGATTTTTTAATTGGGCTTCACTTCGAAAATATTTAAAACTAAATTTTGTACTTTTGATAAGTTTTTAATTAATACAAGGGCCTGAAAAATTGCTTTAAATTTTTCGAAAATAATTTCTTATAACTCGAATTTGCATTCAAATGTTTACCATCATAATACGATTGCATTAAAAAATTCTTTAACACAACGTGTAACTTTTTTAAAAATATGTTGCGTCTACAACTTGACGCAACGCGTCTCCAAGCCCCTTAAGGGGCGTTGAGCGCTTTGCGCTGGGGAGTACTCCTACATTACTAACCTATTACTTTATCATTACTACCTATTACTTTAATTACAAAAAACAAAAGGCATTAAACCATTACTAAATTTAAATTTAAAGAAAGGCGTTTATTTGTGTAGGTTGAGAAAGTTGGCTTCAAGTGTGCGAAATAAGTCGATGATCATCTTTTTTGTCAAAATCAGTTCGTCTTACTGCAAATAGCTTGATGGAACGTTTTACCATCTTCCTCTCCCTTTTTCATCCAAAAGTTGCCGAACTCCATTGAGCTTGCCATTCCTTTTTCGGTGTATTCGACGTAACTCCACTGTTTAGAAATGCACCAGCCATCGCGAGTGCAAATTTCCCCCGAGCCTGCGACATTTGTTAAGAGATTGCATCGCCTTCAAGGAGGTCGCGTAACAAAGGACACACTACAACCAGGACGCGTTCGATTCGGTTCCACTTCGGTCCTTTCCTGTAACCACCCACGCGCGAACGAGGCGCGACGTGGCGGCGAGGGCGGCGGGGACGGCTCGGGGGGGGGGGGAGCGCAAAGCGGTGGTGGGGGTCGTAAAGACAGCGCTATGAGGTCGAAGGGAGGGGACGAACGACGCCGTCCAACGCCCACCATTACGACTCGGATGGGCGCTTCGTCCGAAAATTTGGGCTTTGCAGCTTTTCAGCAGATAGCAGCAGCTCCACGCTTTTCAGCACATAATTAAAGGTAATATCACGGGACCATTGAAAATTACTGATAAATTCACGAGCCCTGGGACGGGGAATAGATTTACACTGTGTGTTATTTTCAGAGCGCAATTACTACTTATTAAATATAACGCACGAGCAAAACAATTTATAATTTTTAATAAATTACTTCACATCAATAATACGTACTTAATTCAGTATCAATTCCAACCGTTTTCTAGGTGCAAGTGATAAAAAACGTTGAAAACTCTGTCGAAAATAACACACGGACAATATATCTCTGATTCGTTGGCACGAAGAAACTTTTTATTCCTACTAATTTCACAATTGGAATGGTCATTAATATAAATCTAACATGAATCCAAAATCCTGAAAACCTTTTTTTTAAGTTTGCAGAAAAAAATCAGGAATTTGAGAACGTCATAGAATACGTCATAAAACGTCATTGAATTAAATTGCTGTACTTGTGAATAACTCATTCGACTCATACAAATGTATTAGTAGATTAATGTAAATTAGCAGTTGTGCGACTTCTATCGCATAAGTTGTGTGTGTATGTGTGTGTGTGAGTGTGTGCGTGCGCGCGCGTAATACTGTAAGTAGACGTAAGCTGAGGCGTAAGTTGAAATGTAAGTTGAGATTTTCAAGGTAATCTGAAGTTATCTCATGTTTCCTTTTGGATCAATTAATAAAACGCATCATCGCACTAGGAATGAAGAAATAATTTTCACTACTTCAACGCAAACACATATATTTTTTCATTTCTAATTAATGATGTCATTCAAGGGGTATTGATCTGACGCAGATTCCATTTAAAATAGTTATCAACATTCATCTATCATCTGTATGTTCAACACAATCATTTCAAAAGAGCACACACATCATTAATAGTTCAAACGGAAGATAAAGAGCTTTCTCATTTACCTGAATGAAAAATGTGAATAGTTACATAAAAGTTACGAATTATAGATACTAGATACTGTAACCCAATCATCCGTGAGAGCAATAATCGTTTTGGGTGTTTGTTTTGAAAACAGAGTAAAGCGTTGAAGACTTCTTCTTCCTAGGGCTTGTATCCAGCCGACAGCCGGTTGCCCTTTACGTCCCGAAGAGACGCATATTCGACCGTACATTAGACAAACACTTGCGGGCTCCTCTGATCTGGGGTCAGCAGAACGCGAGGCCCTCCGCGACAACACACACACAAAGTCAAGGGACAAACAGCCATGCCCAAGGCGGGACTCGAACCCGCGACCCTTCGGACCGAAGCTCTGAGTCGGTACTCACTCTTAGCCACCTCGGCCATCCAGGTCGGCGCGTTGAAGACTACCACAGGAAAAAAGAGCACGTTTTATTTGTTTGTTTGTTTGTTTTCAAATAAATCCAGCAGTTTTCCCAATTAAAGTAAAATTGTTGACAATTTAAGTTAAATTGTCGAAAATATTATGGTTCTCTGCATTTCATAGATACTTCTGTAAAATGTTGCAAAATGTAAGATTAAAATAAAGTGGAAAATTCAATCACTGATTTCTTATCATTCGAGAGTGCCCTCTCGTTAAATTTCGTTTCTTGACGATATATTTCTGATACTCAAATATTTGAGGAAGTACTAATAACAGGTAAAGATTAAGATGATTTTTTACTTATGGTAAGTGTAAAATGTACGTGTGGACTATCTAATATTTAAATAGAAAAAAAAACCGTACACATTGACTCCATCGGGTCGATCATGAACATTGAAAAATCTACTTTGAATGGTAGGCCTTAAAAGCATATCTCTATGGAACTTGACCGTAATAAATGGAACAGAGTGATGTAACTACAGAGAGACAGAGAGGGGACACATTTAAGGATGAATACATATAATTGATCATCTTTGACAGGCTACAAAAATCGACTACTTGACCTAGAAAGCACGAACGAACCAGTTAATTGTACTCTATTCTGAAAAGAAATATACTTGTGAATGAAGCGGGATAATTTTCAGCATAAATAGAATTAAAACCTTTCATATCGAATCTATATTTTGTATGTTATATTATTGGTACTAACCATGAGTTATTCACTATTGTTACGTCACACATATTATTGACTTATCTTGCAGTTTCTTGTTCACATTCCCTTTTCTACTCAGATTGTATAATATTGTCATTTGTTGGCTGCAATCAGTTGCATAATGATACTCATTACGGTAAAGATTTCATTATGATACAGGTTCTTGACCAATTACAAAGAAGTTTTCAAGTATTGACACTAAATTAATAATTGAGAATCATTCTAGTAAATGTTTCGTTCGATTGTGTACATTAAAATTGCATGTGATATGATATTATGCTTGTCAGTTTTTAACTTTTTTATTAGAAGTAATTGTTTCGTGGAGTATTATTTAAAATAAATTGGATCGTAATTTCACTTTCATCCTATTTGACTAGCGCAGTACTCCCTCGCAGGCGGACTGGTAACCACAGCCACCTGCGGCAGCATGCGAGAGTTGGGTTACGTGACTTTGGCTGAATCCTACATGTCAACTGCCACGAAACGATTCAATGTAAAAGTTTAACTTTAAAAGTCGTAGAACAAGTATCGTATGAAACTCGATGTAATGTACCCTCGTGTGAAGTTTAGGATATTCGCTCTCGTGTAACACACTTGTGTATTAATAACTATGACTACATCATCGTTTCATAATGCACTATTACCTGTTTTGACAGCTATTGTGGCGATGATTTTAATCTAACGATTTTTTTTAAAAAAAAAGAAATTTGTTAGTCAATAAAACTTTTTTCTGCTTTATCATTGTTTCCCCAATAATGCATTTTTACTTTTTGCCACCTTTTCCATTAATGCCCAAAATTACATAAATTAAATATTGACAAAAAAGCAGAATAGTCATTTTTAACACTAACTGAAATTTGATAAAAGAAATAACTTTGGAATGTTAAACAAGAAATCCATAGCACCTAACGGGGATAATCAAATATATATTTGTACAACTTTGGTTTATCTGACAACTAAATTGTGAGTCAACTGCAATGCGTAATATTCTACCTGATAATGTATAATCTTACCTGTTCCCTACGAAATAATGTTCTTTGTTTACTTACAAAAAAATATGTTCTCACAAATTAATATGTACGAATAATATCTGAGTATCGTAATTCATATCTATTATATTGTCCTGGCATACAAATGAAATATTAAATCTTATAATAAATATATTTTAAAAGTCGGAAAGATATATTTGACATCGATGTAATCTCGTAAACAATTATCTAAGGCTTTAAGAATCATCAAAATTCTTATTAATGTTAAAGAAACCGTGATTGTTATCCATTGTATTGACAGTATAATTTATACCATTGCTATCTCAGATAGTACCATGAATATTACCAAAATTACATGCTTCGTTCAGCGATCTCTGAGAGAATCATTTTAACACATTACGTATTTACTTCACAATTTTTCAGCAAGTATTCGCAGAGAAAAACACGAAAATGGAGCTAAGGTTATTTTTTCCACAGCGCCAGTAACTATCAGTGTGTTAGACTCAAGCAAAGTTACAGTCAAAGAGAAGTAAGAGAGATGTTCGATTACCAAACTTGCGAACGGAGAAAGTTCGTCTTATCTCCACAACTCAAAATTAAATTCCCCAACACCATTAGAAACAGGGACTTGTTTTAGGAAACATGTACCGCATGCTGCGGAAAAGTACATTCGTCAGCATCCAGACATCCAGTTAAGTTCGCATTCAATGGAAAGTGTTGGATTTAGAAGGAAAGTATGAAACTTATGTAATGATAATTTAATCGTGTCATTCTAAATATAATAGACAGAATTATAATTAAGAAAATCTTAAAACTATCAAATAAAATACTAGTCGAAGTATACAAAAATGCAACAATTATGTAGGATAATCCAATACGAAGTAGCGGAGTTACAATAGAATATACTTTCTCACATTATTTGTAAAGTCCTCGGAATGTTATTCTACTACATAAACCTGCGTGAGTGTTTCCAACTAGTAATTTTTTATTCTCCGCGCCGATACTTGAACTCAGGTTTTCCAAGTCAACATCGCAAGCACGTTCCCACTATACCACCGTTGTAAAGAACATATACAGCTTTCCCGACGCTTAAAAACCTGTGTTTCCTCGCATTATTTCTAAATGATTCACTTTTCGGAAAAAATGCGAGAGTTCAAAGAATATGATACCCTCGCCATTTTTTAAGCGACCTTTATGCTATCCGAGATTTATGCAACAATAAGAATTATTTTGCCTTTTCAATAAGAAAATTTGGAGCCATTTTAGAGAAAATTTTTAAAATGTTAAAGCTTCACGTAAAGTACTCCTCCTCCTCCTCCTCCTCCTTCTTCTTCTTCTTCTCCTCCTTCTTCTCATCCTTCTTCTTCTCCTTCTTCTTCTTTCGCCGTCAAGTGAATCTTACGGCGCCTAATCTCTTCTGCCACTATTCTCTATTGTTCCAAGTCCCAGGAGGTATCTGCCACCCAGCCATTGATTTCTCTACGTTGTCTCTCGAACCAGGTTGCGGCCGGCCTCTTTTTCTTCTCCCTTGCGGTTGCCAATCCAAAAAGCTTCTTTGGAAGTCTATAGCTCTGCATCCTCTGCACGTGTCTAAACCATAACAGTTATTTCTTTTCAATTTAGTGCAGTATATCATGCTTCAGGACCATCATTCTTTTTAATTATTTCATTTCGTATTTTCTCTCTTCTTGAGATGCCAGCGGATCTTCTAAGAAAGTCTATTTCCATGACCTTCAACTTTGTTCACATTTGTGCTGTGAGTTGCCATATCTCAGCACCATACAATACAACACTTTGGATTATTACTCTATATATCATTAGTTTTGTTCTTTTACTTATATTCTTGCCCCATAAGATAGAATTCAGGGAACCGATCAGTTTTCTGCCTTGTGTAATCCGTTCCAAACCTCCGTTTCATAAAGCCCCTGCTTCCCAATTTTTACCCCTAAATATTTCAGTTCTTCAGTTTTCTTAATTTTGTATCCTGTGCCCATAGTTATGTAACCGGAAAGTACTCCCCAAAATCAAAATATCCATTTCAAATTCGCAGAGCCTCGAGTTCGTTCAATTCGATGGGGAAATATCAGTTTTGGAGAACATCGTCTGAACAGTTTAGGAGATAGCGTCGCCCACCGACTGGCAGATGAACGTTTTGCCGTCAATCGACTGTTCAGTATCCCAGGACCCATAAAGCGTGAACTCTGACTACACAAAGTGACAGTAAGTAATTTATCACATTTAGGAACAAAATTTATCCACTCGAAAAATCGCCGATTTAACCCGCAGCATTATATTACTTTTTCTTTACTACGCACACGTAAAAGTAAAATGTAAAACGCGTAGCTAAGAATGTACGTATATTTTCATGCATTTTGAACCTTTAAATCTGAACTTTCATAACATCGTTGAGAATGACCAGATCATTCAAACTAGCTGCAAGTTTGAAAACAGCATGAAGCTCACACATTGTCTGCTTTACGTAGAAACAAGCCACAGATGTTTGTGTAGATATGCACCGTTCCGGAAGGTTAGAGATGAGAGAGAGACTAAAACAATGCGGTCGATGTTCCAACTTCAACACAGGTGCAACTTGGCAAGTGCGTCACACTGCCGTGAGAGAGAGAGGAGCCCTGTCAGGCGATGAAACGCGCAAGGCGTTGACACGCCCCCTCCTCCCTCGCGTTCAACGCACAGCCTCCTGCAGGCCACAGGCCACAGGCCGCGGCGGAGCAGGCCAAGGCTAAATACACACGTTCACCGGGCCTCCAAATATAAATACCCTTCCAGGAGAAAGATAGGAAATGTGCAGAGCCCCACACGAACGGCTTGGCAACTGGCGGCTCTGTTCTCTAGTTGTCTTGAGCGTGCACAGCCGAAAACATGAGGGAGGGGAGCAAGTAAACTTCTGAAACGACCTCTCCTTCTTCCTTTGATTTTATTGTTTACAATTGACTCATTTTACTAGGAAATAAACAAAACATACCTCGAAGGAGAATGAAATTTTAACTTTAATGATGTAATAAATTAATAATATAAATCAATTGATATAGATGATTATTGATTTTATATCGAACCACTTACAGCGTTGCCAGATGTTCTGGACAACTCTTCCAGATTCCGGAAAGGATCAAGTGAGAATTGCGGATCGTTATCTTGGCCACAGTTAAAACTGCTAATGTAACGACACATGCATTCTTAAAGAACTTCTATTGATACTTTTTCAGGTAACTGAACTGTGTACGAATCAGTGAACCTAGAGAACGTAAAAAAACAACTTAATATACGAAAAGACAAACTTGTCAGGATTAATTGGCCGATTAGTGGTTCCGGGTGCATCAACGACTAAGGTCATTTGTCTCGTAAGTACAGTGCATATTTTATCCCGGGAGGTGGCGGTGATCTTCCCTCACTGGATGGCGAGATCCGCGCTGACCTACAAGTCGGTTTATGTTATTTTCTCCAATCAGGTGTCTCCCACCAGGGTGGATCCATCCCAGCCGGGAGAAGCTCGAACCTACCGACATGTGTGGTAGTGTAGGGTGTGTGTGTGTGTGTGTGTGTGTGTGTGTGTGTGTGTGTGTGTGTGTGTGTGTGTGTAAGTAAGGAGTGATGATTTCACAAGAAAGAGGAAGAAACGATCGCGCGCTGTCCGTGACAAATTTGTTGGGGCAATGTTCTGCCATTCGCCTGGTGTTCGACGAAGAAACAACGGAAATCGACCGATCAGGGCAGCCGGCCGCTAAAATTCTCCACCAGACAGCATCTGAACTCGACCCAGCTGTCAAGCAAGTGGCGAAAATCCTGCCACCGTCGGAACTCCAACCCTAGGACCTCCCGGTCAGAGACACTACTGTGATATTAGTTGATGCCCTGAGCCACCTTTACCGGTACGAACTTCACGAAACGTTCGACATTAAATTCTGATTTAACAACATCTTCTTTAAAGTGTTTAAAAGTACTTGGTGTCTGGTAACAAATTTCAACAATGTTTAATCTTTGATTGCGCGAAAAACAAAAAAGGTGTCATAATATATTTATTATAAAAATATTTTGAATGTGAATGTGCAAAGCACACAAAAATTGTCAAAATGAAAGTGCCCGCCTCAGAATGCGCCAACCAACAAGAGTCATCAACTTTCCGTCCTAAAATTCAGGCAGTAAGATTCTGGAAACCAGAACAACCTATGTAGCATAAGTAGAATATTCCATTTAAGTACATATCACATGTATATAACATCAAACTCAGTTTTGTTCCATTAATAACGAGTCATAAACGATTTTAATTTACATTTTCAGTGTGAAGGGAAAACATTCCGGAACAATTTGAAATATGCAAAAATATTTAACAACATCCCACACAAATTAAATATGCATGAAACATTTAACATGTTATTTAATAGAACAGCTAATTTGACAGGTTTTAGGAAAAAATCGTGTCACAAATAATTAATTTTTGTTCCGTATGGAAAATTAATCATACTTAAAATATGCGTTCCATATAACGAGCACCATGTGCAGCAAGGAGATCATTGTAACAGCTCCCACGCTCGTGAAAAGTTTCTCTGTTGTTGAAGCGAAGATCATAAATAACTGCGAATTTATGAATTTATGCGTCGACGTTCTCTCGCGCTCTGTGCGAGAAAAGTGCCCCCACCCTTCTACGCTGGCAGAGGCACGTCGGATCAAAAAGGAAACAACTTCGAAGTGGGAAAAAATCGAAACAAAAAAACAATATCGCCTCTGCAGAGCACTATGTCGGGTAGAGTGGCGTTAACAGAAGGTTTGTATGATGTCTGGGATTTTTTGCTTTTTTGCTTTGGGTTTCGATGCAGCACGATCTTAGTAGAAATTGTAAATTCAATCCATTTTGCTTTAAATTAAAATAAACCCTATATACTAAATATCTCTGAAAAGTAATGTGGTAGTGTTTGGTTACGGCTGAAATAATTTATTTCTAGTTATCTGTTTGATAATTCATGAGATGTACTAAGTTGGATACATGGGTCAATATGCCAAGGAAATCAGAACTTCTGATTGTTGTGGCAAAGCCGTTAGAAAATAATTGGGGGTAATATTATAATATTTCCGAGTATAAATTTGTTTAAGTAGTTATGGAAAGGCCGTATTGTAAATATATGGATTGTAAAATCGGGTTAATTTAGTATTAATTAGTATTAATGTGAACAAACAAATTTTACATTTCTATATAAAGGAAAGTCCAAACTTATGGGATATTAGGAGACTCGCACACCACTCGTTAGAAGAATATTCGTAAGACGAGATGAATAGCTGCTCTACTGTGCGTTCAGAGTACAATAAGAGGTAAACGAAATGAACATTTTATAATTAACTGTTAAAACTAAAAAGTAAATAAGAATATTATATTTAACCGTCATGTTGTTTACTCTATTGTGTACTGTTGGGAGGAAGGAGCGGAGGAATTTGAAGATCTTCCTGAACAATCAACTTATATTAATCATCCTTAACCTATTTCTTCTCTTTCACCTTCGAGGAGAGCTGGGGAAGGTGAATCGTCTACTTTACTAGTGGATGATCTGCGTTTATTATTTTCTACGACAATGTTACCGGCGTTGCCAACCATCTTCGATTTGAATATGATTGAAGGGATGAAGTGTATCGCCAAATTCTTGCAAGTCGAGAAAAACACGTCGACGAGTGACTAGTGAATAAGCTCTGCAGATAAATTGCAGTGATGTGAAAGTAACGCGAAATAAGGAAATTACATTGTCATGGTCATAAGTTAACGGATGCTAATGATTTGTCTTTAATTTCTAAGATTTTAAGATCTAAGATCTTTAAAAGATTGCAAAAGAAATCTAAAGAAAGATCATTACCTTACAAAAGAGAATTGTCTTGACTATAAAATGGCGAGAAGAAAATAGAAAAGAGAAAGAAACCACACAAAAATAGAGAAGTTAGGAAAGAAAAAAATGAGAATAAATATTTTAAAGAAAACGCAATTTCAGGTCTGGAAAATTAGATAAAGAGGATACTTTGTGATTACACAGTAAATGAAAATGCACTAGCCAAACACGCACGTTTAGCGACTATTTTATCAGAATTTAAATAGATTATTCAATAATTAATAAAGAGATCTATCGTCTAATGTTTTAATATAAGAAACGATAGTTTATCGAACATTATTTCACTAACTTGTTGTATACATTTTCAGTAATGAATAGGGCGTGTGTAATGGGGAATGTAAAGGCGGGGCAAGTACACCCCCGGGACCCATAACGCGACTGGGAGCCTAAACGAAATTAAGTGAAATAATAGCTCTCCAGGTTATGTGAGACCGGCCTGTAGGTGTACAGTCTCTGCTAAACCCTAACATTTCGTTTCGTTTCGTTCTGTAGCCCAATAGAACCAAGAGTTATGTTTATGTTAAGTTTTTGAGCAAAATAAATTAATTGAATTTTGATTTTAACAAAGTCTCCCTTCCCCTACTTCCTTGCACTGTGCGATCAATGGAATTTTCGGAAGCTGCATGTTCTCATAATAATTGATTGCAACGTCACGCAACCACGAAAAAAACTAGTGATGATACGCGGCACAACTGTCGCGTTACTTATGCTATGTCATCGTCACAGTTAAACTCTACCCACTTGAAGCTTAAAAAGGTTGAACCTTTGCATTTGCAATATTAAAAAAATTGATTTCAATATCTAATCCTACGGAAATGTCTTTCGTAAGGAAATTACTAATATGGTCATCAGCAGGACACGAAACAGACGAAGTTTCAAAAGAATTAAGCAAATCACAAGTAAAGAACAACGTAGAAATGCATACACACACACACAATATATATATATATATATATATATATATATATATATATATATATATATATATATATATATATATATACATATACATGGATTTATTGATTAGTGATTCCGGGCGTGTCAACAGCTGTCATTAGCCCCATAAGTATAGTGCATACTTTTGACGCGTGATCTGGCGGTGATCTTCCTCCGCTGGATGGACAGACCAGGCGCCGACCTACTCGTCGACTTCGTAGTTTTCCCTAACCAAGTAACTCTTACCAACGAGGCACCACCCCAGCTGGGACAAGCTCTAAGCTCCCGACTGATCTCCCGAGATGTGTGGTAGTGTAGGGCATGCGAGTGTGTAAGTAAGGAGACGGATGGGACAAGAGAGAGGAAAAAGGGTGGCACGCGGTCCGTGTCCCATTTGCTAAGCTACAGCTATGGCATTCCCCTGGTGTTCATCGGAGAAACCACGGAAAACTAATGATCAGAGCAGCCGGCCGTTAGAATTCTCCTCCATACAGCGACTGATTTCGATCTAGTTGACAGCTAATGTTGAAAATCCTGCTACCATGGGATCTCGAACCCTGGACCTTCTGGGGAGAGGACCTGCAGTGACATCAGCTGATGCCCTGAGCCACTTTTCTCGGTCTCTTTGCAATTGAAAACGGAGTCAAATGGACCGAGAGGGTCATCAGAAGAAGCGGATGAAAAGTTGTATGACGGTGATTTCGAAATAACTCGAACCATGCTATGGATGGAGGAAGAGGACGAAATAATAGAACAGCGCTTGCGATGGGTTGAATGGAGTTAGTTCTAAGAGGATGAGGAAACAATGGAGCCTCAGCGGAATGGCGTCTAGTGAATAGACGGGAGCCGTGAGCTCGCACATATATGAATGGAATTACTAAACGAAAGAGAAGGAACAACGTGTTCGTGGACCAGTGTGCTGTATTCAGGCCTGATGGTGGAGAGGCTGCCAGACGCCCGAACCCCACGCGCTCTCATCCATCACATTCGTGGGGTCACATCAATCGCCAGATGCGCGCGACGGACGAAGATGCGGCCGCAAATGGTTGGTGAAATGTCAGATGATGGTCGATTAAGGAAATGGAGCGTGTGGCAAGAGGAAAAGAAGGAAGAAAGAGAAGAGAAAGTGTCAAAAAACGGCGAAAATCTTCCAAACGTTTGATCCGCTCACGGCCGTTTCTACGAAAAATGTACGGCAATTCAAAACTGGTTTTCAATAGCAAGAAAAATAACGCCTGTCGTGGATTACCTCGAATGTTTGTGTAGGGAGAACGACTGAGCACCCCAGAGATGCTTGTCCGTATGTCCTGAGTTGGTGAAAATGATTAATGAATAGTCGAAACTCATAGCTAATAGGGAGTGGACGTTAAGAGGAACTAGAATTTGTGAAAAATGTATGCAAGAGCGCGTGTGGGAGAGAACAAGAATGAAATTGAGAGAGTATGAGAGATATTGATTATAATCTTTATTCCTCAAGGCTTTCAGTATTTTAAGAATTAAATTCAACATATTTCAATTTGCACATGTTCAACATCACATTTCATAATTACACACGGTTTTCATTTCCTGCATTTCATTTTCACATTTGCATTAATGTTAGACTCATTATACGGTTTGGTAAATGAATTCATACAAAATTAATTTTACAACCAATTCTGCGTCGTTATTAGAAACATTCCGAGTTAGAGTGTGAAAGAGAGATTGTGATAATTTGAGTTATTCTAATATGCTTTGGAAGTGAAGAAGAGAGTATGCTTTGGAAGTGAAGAAGAGAGTATGAGAAACGAACTCAATTTTTCGTTGTCGTAAAGAAAAGTGTTAAAATGAGTGGAATTAATGTTCAACAGTTGGAGTATGGACTTAATGTCGGTACAAAAGTGATGTTGAATGGTCGGTCAAATATGATTGAAAGACTGAGGACGGAGATAAAAATGACGTGAGTGAGTATGTGTGTATGAGACAGAGGGAAAGAGAGAGAGAGAGAGGGAAAGAGAGAGAGAGAGAGGGAAAGAGAGAGAGAGAGAGGAAAGAGAGAGGGAAAGAGAGAGAAAGAGAGAGAGAGAGGGGGAAGAGAGAGAGGGAGGAGAGAGGAAAGAGAGAGAGAGAGGGGGGAAAGAGAGAGAGAAAGAGAGAGAAAGAAGAGAGGGGGAAAGAGAGAGAGAGGGGAAGAGAGAGAGAGAGAGAGGAGAGAAAGAGAGAGGGGAAAGAGAGAGGGGGAAAGAGAGAGAGAGGGAAAGAGAGAGAGAGAAAGAGAGAGAGGAAAAGAGAGAGAGAGAGAGAGGGAAAGAGTGAGAGAGGGAAAGAGTGAGAGAGGGAAAGAGTGAGAGAGGGAAAGAGAGAGAGGGAAAGAGAGAGAGGGAAAGAGAGAGAGGGAAAGAGAGAGAGGGAAAGAGAGAGAGGGAAAGAGAGAGAGGGAAAGAGAGAGGGGGAATGATGTGAGGGAGTGGGAGAGAGGGAAAGGGAGGGAAATTGAGAGAGAAGAGGGAAACAGAAGTGAAAAGGTAAAACTAAGAAAGTAATGAAAGAGAAAAATACGTAACCCACTCAGTGATCAGGTTACATTTCCTTACAGCCAGGGTTGAAGCCTGGTCCACTCATATATAGCGAACAAAAGAGATGAGCGAATCCGTTCAGAGTTTCTCCAATTTCTCGATCGGGTCTGCATTGGATCCAACATCGTCGTCCTCCCTTGATATAATCATTCGTCCCGATTTCCCGAATGAATTCGTGTCAGTTGGCATCGCTCAACTTATTCACTCTTCCTGGTGACCGCATTAACAACATTGTAATAGTACGCGAAAGTAAAACAAACAAAATTCTGAAGCGAGGTGGGCGGTGCGTGAATGAGTTTCCCGCCGCACGGAGTTTCGCTCCTGACGGATGCAGGCAGCTTAACGCCCCCGCAGCAACCGCCTCTGCGGTGAGCCCTAAGCGGCAAGGGGCGCCGTCATTACCTCTCCTAGGCACCCGAAACGCACAGCGAGATACTCAAGACCAGAGATCAAATTCAGTCAGGTTTCCCCTTGGGGAAACCAGTGTTCTCATTGAATTCTCTCTTTTTTTAGGGCCGTCGCCTTAAAAACCATCATTGGAAAAATGCCATGTACTCAAGTTTTTAAATTAACGAAAGTTAATAAAGAGAATACACAATACAATTATTAAATTCCGTAATTAAATATGTTCACTAAAGTTAAGTACAATCAAAATTTAAAAAAAACAAACAAAACCTTTATTTCAGCAGAGAATTCCACAATCGGCAAGCTCTAATGAAAGCAATGAAAAAATCCATTTCTATTTGTAACAGCGAATGCCTTCTTCGATTTAAACCACATTGTTTGTTTCATTTAACACACAATATTTATTGTCGACATTCCTCTGACACATCAGAGAATATATGAGCACATGAACCGACTCGATTCTCTCCACATTATTGCACAGATCAATTGGCGTGTAAAGAAATATATTTCATTGCGAGGGTCATTGAGTTCGAAATGAAACACACTAGATCGTAGCTCCAACAACGCGTTGGGCAATTTATGGAGAGAGAGAGTACCAAATAATGCAGGCAATCGAGTTTACGACTATGGAAACAATTGTGAGAAACCAAAACGGGATAATAATGATCAATTATTGATTTCTTTTAAAGTCAAATATATATGGGTCTCATTCCATTTATCTTAAAATAGCGAAGTGAAGAAGCAGTGGAGCGGATAGTCCACGATTCTCCACACTTCTCTACCTCGGAAAGCTTTTCAGCCCAAGAGGTACTTTGGGTTGAATTCGCGTATTCACAGCACAGCGAGAGAACATCAAGCGGGTGTTTAGCGTTTTCCGGTTCGTCGACGGCTATGGTCACTGGCAGTCCCGTAAGTGTAGTGCATGTTTTATCCCGTTATGTGGTAGCGGTGTCAACCGTCATTAGTAATCCAGTAAGTGTAGTGCATGATACATCTCTGCTGCTGGCGGCACCCCGCTCTTCCTTAAAGTTCGGCGCCGAGCTACAACTTCCTCTAGTAATAAATTCGCATTCCCAATTCACACAACTATCTTTAGAAACGTACAGTCATTTTTTATCATAACGATATAATTTCGACTTGTTCTCGCCATTTTCATCAATATTTAAAAATTTATCTTACAATTTCTCACATTAACTTGGTTTGCATTCCTGAAAATTGGCAAATTTACGCGAAAGAAAAACCGTCGGAGCTGACGCAAAAATCCGAGGGAAAGCCGCCCACACGTCCCGTGACCCGGATTTCTGCCGTGCATCCTCATTCCAGCAAATGAAAAGCTAAGGCAGCTTCCTCTCACCTGGCCTCTCACCTCGCCACGACAAGCCAAGGCAAGGCCTCCCGCAACGCGCCACCATTTCACTTCCTTAAGACCTCACTCGTTAAACCCTTGCCGACAAGGAGAGAGGCCTTTTAAAACAAAATGGGTAGAATATAGAATAGAAGGAATGAGCCTTATAACTTCGGAGAAATGAAGCTCGTGCTGTGAATAGAGCAGTTTCTATTATCTCTGAGCCCGTTCATTAATGAGATCCTGTGCATGAACCACAGAATGAAGTCTGGGGAGTTTGAATCTTAAGAGAATGTTTGTATTGAAGTGGAGCGCCAGAATATTATGAAGATCCTGTTACAGACTCATTACGCACGCTTCGAACGCATATTACATCCCAGTTCTCTCCGATAGGACTACGAAAATCAGACCTCCAAAATTCTATATCTCGCTGAAAATGTAAAATTATATTTTCGCGAGGCAGTGTCTTCTTTCTCGTATTAGCCCATTACACCAGTGCAGTTCTCTAGGTTACTTTACCTATTTCAATGTCTTTAAAGCAGTTATCGGTTTAGTACGTCATCTGTTCGGCGAAACTACGTTGATGGGCACCTGCAGGAGCGAGCGATAAAATTGTTATTGCAAGATTGGTCGCAACGCGCCATGTCGATAGAGCTACAAAACGCATATGTTGTACGTGTATAGTGAGAGGAGTTTTGCACAGAAGCAATTTGCAACGTAGTCGCGCCCTTGAGCAAAATGTTTAAAGCCGACGGAAATAGGTAGGGTTTCTGTGACAAGAACACAAAGTGCAAACCGAATACTTTAAGAAGATTTGACGCCCTGCAATACTCAAGGAGCTAAATGCCACAAATGTTATTTTAGAGACATCAATGGAGACTGTATGAATTCGTATTCTTGACATTCAAGTAGATTTACAATTATTTGGAAGGTTTTTGGAACATCGCTCTTGTAACCGTGTATTGGCGCCGATTTATACGAGAGTAATTGTCAAAATCTTCGTTTCCAAAATTTTGGTTCTTAACTGCTTTGGCTTTGCAAGGCCTCATTTATGGTTTATGGTTATTCTCAAACGCAAAACCGTCTGCTATGGCTCAGTGGGAACACCCGTTGCCTCTGCAGCGTCCCTGACTGGAAAGTCGTAGTATTCGAGCCCCAAGTGGGCGGTGGATTTTTGACACTATTCTTCGACTGTATAGAGGAGAATTATAACGACCGGCTGCTCAGATCGGTAGTTTCTAGTGCCCTTACCGATCAATAACAGGAAACACCAGATCATCAGTACTTTAACATCAATTATCAGTACTTTAACAAACGGATCATGGACAGCGCACGATATTCCCTTCCTCATTCTTGTCCTGTTCTATCCCCTTTTTTGAATACACTTACACACACTTACATGCAATAAACCACCACACATGGAAGACCAGCCGGGATCTAACAACTTGTCCCGCTTCGCGCACATCATGTGTCGTGTAGGTTGGCGCAGTATCTCACATACCAGACGGGGAAGAACACCGTCACATCCTGGGATACAACATGCACAACACTTAAACAATGACCTTAGTAGATAACATGCCCGAAACACTAAATAGTTACTCACCCTTAGGGGCAAAGTTCTCTATCAACAAGATTTATCGTTCACAGTCAACAGATTGACGTACCCTGCACGATGCGTTGCTGTGTATTTATTTTACCAGATGCAGCCACGCTCTGACTGATCACTATGTAGATACGAGAGACACTGACTAATGAATTTTGTGATACGCATATTAAAAAGGTAATCATATCGGGTAAAATCTACAAAGCGCGCAGGAAAATTTCTCATTAAAACGAAAATTGAATTTCAAACTCCTGCGAAACAGTAGTGAATAATTCAAAAGAATTAATTTTACGAATGTTTGTACCAAAACAGCACGTGCAAACCAAAACAGAAAGATTCGCCTACTTAACCATAAACGTAATGGTTTCGAGTTTCTCTTCGCACATGACAATTCTGAATTTGCTGACACGTGAGTAAAATTGAGTGATTTTTACTACAACTTTTCTACAAAATATAAAGCAGTAACAGATAGGATATTTACAGAGGCAGTAACGGGATATTTATCGTTAGTAACAAATCTTAAAAAATATAAAGTAAGTAGAAGTAAATAACAAATACTCAAAGAATATCACGTAATCATTCCTAAGGCAAAAACTAGTACTTTGCTCTATAATTTGCAACATAAAATACATGACGGACACTCATATTATTCATTTATCACTAGCAAACCAGATGAAGATAAACGAAAAACGTTATATTCTCACTCGAGAAAAATACTGTTCGAACAATTTTATACTCCAATAGACACGTAGACGAACATGATTAATAAACAACCCAATTAAGAGACAAAATACTACAAATTTGTAATAGACAATACTGACGTTAATATTGCCAATAGAATTTATTAAATCAATGACATTTTGAATAGTTTCCACTTTAACTCTACGTAATTTACAAAACATATGATTTTGATATTTTCTTACAATACAAAATATATACATGACATTAAGACACTCTATCGGAAGATTTCTCTAATTAATTATGCGAATAATAGAATTCACTCAAAATAGAGAAAATAAAAATCGAAAACTACAATCCTGAACGAAATGAAGAAATGTGCTTCCTTGATGTGACAGTGACACAGTTGTCCTTGCCTTTACGATCAGAAATTCTGACCATCGTAAAGTGTTGATGTGGATCTCAATGGTATCGAATTACTACTCTGACAAATGCAACGAAACAGTATCCGGAGAAACAACATTGAGGAATATAATAAAGAGAAATAGATTGAGCTAATTGATACATTGACGTAACAAAAAAGACAGAGAAACTTATGAACGGCGTGTTGTGAATCTTCACCATAAATCATGTAATTAAAATTAAATTTATGAGAGGCTTTTAATGAAATTAATTTTCGAGATTTCACTACAAATTAAAAGTCTCAAAATACTGATTTAACCAAACCTTAAATTTTGTATTGTAAACACCTTGTTTAAAACGTCAAATCACGAAACGTGAGGCGCAAATAGATACAATGAAGATCAAACACACGATAACTTAAAAAATAAGGTAATTAACCTAACATAAAATCAGAACATTACACAGTGACACGAATGAAAATCTTTCCCGTTCCCAACAACACATTCCACAGTATTGTCCTCGCCGGCAGCGGCGGCGTGCTGGGGGCCTGACTGCGTACCTGAGCTTGAGACACATCCCGTGGCGGCGTGCGCCGGAGCCAGCGGCGGCTGGGGCTGCTGGGGCGCGGGCGACGCGGCCGCCGGCGCTCGCCGCCGCTGCCGCCGCCGCTCGCGGGGCCCCAGCGCGCCCGCCTCGGCCCCGGCCTCCGCCCGCGCCGCCCGCGCCGCCCGCGCCGCCCGCACGCGCGCCCGGCAGCGAGCCGCGGGGGCGCCCACTCGCGGCCAGAGCTCCTCCCGCACTGCCCGGCCCGCCCGCCAGCCCGACAGGCCCACCCACCCGCGGGCCGCCCGCGGCCCCCGCCACAAGGGCCCGCCGCGCACGCGCAGGACGACAGCGCTAGCGGCGCGCGCCGCCACCGCCGGCCCGGACGCCCTCGCGGTCGCCCCCGGCGCGCCCACGCACCAGCCACTCCACGCCGCTCCGCGCGTGCGGTTGACGGAGCGGTATGCCCACCCTCTCAAACCGACGACTTCGTTACACGTGAGGAGTTGCTTCAAGACCGAGCACACAGATTGCATGTTAACACTAGCGGTGCGAAATCGGGTCATAGGAATGCAGGAGCAACATTCCAACGATACATCTTCTATCGGTACACTCTTCCAATTCCGTCCCCGGCGCGCCCACGCACCAGCCACTCCACGCCGCTCCGCGCGTGCGGTTGACGGAGCGGTATGCTCACCCTCTCAAACCGACGACTTCGTTACACGTGAGGAGTTGCTTCAAGACCGAGCACACAGATTGCATGTTAAAACTAGCGGTGCGAAATCGGGTCATAGGAATGCTGGAGCAACATTCCAACGATACATCGTCTATCGGTACACCCTTCCAATTCCGTCCCCGGCGCGCCCACGCACCAGCCACTCCACGCCGCTCCGCGCGTGCGGTTGACGGAGCGGTATGCTCACCCTCTCAAACCGACGACTTCGTTACACGTGAGGAGTTGCTTCAAGACCGAGCACACAGATTGCATGATAAAACTAGCGGTGCGAAATCGGGTCATAGGAATGCTGGAGCAACATTCCAACGATACATCGTCTATCGGTACACCCTGACAATTCCGTCCCCGGCGCGCCCACACACCAGCCACACCACGCCGCTCCGCGCGTGCGGTTGACGGAGCGGTATGCTCACCCTCTCAAACCGACGACTTCGTTACACGTGAGGAGTTGCTTCAAGACCGAGCACACAGATTGCATGTTAAAACTAGCGGTGCGAAATCGGGTCATAGGAATGCTGGAGCAACATTCCAACGATACATCGTCTATCGGTACACCCTTCCAATTCCGTCCCCGGCGCGCCCACGCACCAGCCACTCCACGCCGCTCCGCGCGTGCGGTTGACGGAGCGGTATGCCACCCTCTCAAACCGACGACTTCGTTACACGTGAGGAGTTGCTTCAAGACCGAGCACACAGATTGCATGTTAAAACTAGCGGTGCGAAATCGGGTCATAGGAATGCTGGAGCAACATTCCAACGATACATCGTCTATCGGTACACCCTTCCAATTCCGTCCCCGGCGCGCCCACGCACCAGCCACTCCACGCCGCTCCGCGCGTGCGGTTGACGGAGCGGTATGCCCACCCTCTCAAACCGACGACTTCGTTACACGTGAGGAGTTGCTTCAAGACCGAGCACACAGATTGCATGTTAAAACTAGCGGTGCGAAATCGGGTCATAGGAATGCTGGAGCAACATTCCAACGATACATCGTCTATCGGTACACCCTGCCAATTCCGTCCCCGGCGCGCCCACGCACCAGCCACTCCACGCCGCTCCGCGCGTGCGGTTGACGGAGCGGTATGCCCACCCTCTCAAACCGACGACTTCGTTACACGTGAGGAGTTGCTTCAAGACCGAGCACACAGATTGCATGTTAAAACTAGCGGTGCGAAATCGGGTCATAGGAATGCTGGAGCAACATTCCAACGATACATCGTCTATCGGTACACCCTTCCAATTCCGTCCCCGGCGCGCCCACGCACCAGCCACTCCACGCCGCTCCGCGCGTGCGGTTGACGGAGCGGTATGCCCACCCTCTCAAACCGACGACTTCGTTACACGTGAGGAGTGGCTTCAAGACCGAGCACACAGATTGCATGTTAAAACTAGCGGTACGAAATCGGGTCATAGGTATGCTGGAGCAACATTCCAACGATACATCGTCCATCGGTACACCCTGCCAATTCCGTCCCAGGTGCGCCCACGCACCAGCCACTCCACGCCGCTCCGCGCGTGCGGTTGACGGAGCGGTATGCTCACCCTCTCAAACCGACGGCTTCGTTACACGTGAGGAGTTGCTTCAAGACCGAGCACACAGATTGCATGTTAAAACTAGCGGTGCGAAATCGGGTCATAGGAATGCTGGAGCAACATTCCAACGATACATCGTCTATTGGTACGGTACCCCTTCCAATTCCGTCCCCGGCGCGCCCACGCACCAGCCACTCCACGCCGCTCCGCGCGTGCGGTTGACGGAGCGGTATGCCCACCCTCTCAAACCGACGACTTCGTTACACGTGAGGAGTTGCTTCAAGACCGAGCACACAGATTGCATGTTAAAACTAGCGGTGCGAAATCGGGTCATAGGAATGCTGGAGCAACATTCCAACGATACATCGTCTATCGGTACACCCTTCCAATTCCGTCCCCGGCGCGCCCACGCACCAGCCACTCCACGCCGCTCCGCGCGTGCGGTTGACGGAGCGGTATGCTCACCCTCTCAAACCGACGACTTCGTTACACGTGAGGAGTTGCTTCAAGACCGAGCACACAGATTGCATGTTAAAACTAGCGGTGCGAAATCGGGTCATAGGAATGCTGGAGCAACATTCCAACGATACATCGTCCATCGGTACACCCTGCCAATTCCGTCCCAGGTGCGCCCACGCACCAGCCACTCCACGCCGCTCCGCGCGTGCGGTTGACGGAGCGGTATGCTCACCCTCTCAAACCGACGGCTTCGTTACACGTGAGTTGCTTCAGACAGAGCACACAGATTGCATGTTAACACTAGCGGGCGCGAAATCGGGTCATAAGACCACTGGAGCAGCATTCGAAAAATGCGTAGTCTATTGGTACCCTTCCAATTCCGTCTGGCGCGCCGCGCAACCACTCCGCCGCTCCGCGCGCGTGCGGTTGACGGAGCGGTATGCTCACCCTCCAAACCGACGACTTCGTTACACGTGAGGAGTTGCTTCAAAAGACGCGAGCACACAGATTGCATGTTAAAACTAGCGGTGCGAAATCGGGTCATAGGAATGCTGGAGCAACATTCAACGATACATCGTCTATCGGTACACCCTTCAATTCCGTCCCCGGCGCGCCCACGCACCGAAGCCACTCCACGCCGCTCCGCGCGTGCGGTTGACGGAGCGGTATGCTCACCCTCTCAAACCGACGACTTCGTTACACGTGAGGAGTTGCTTCAAGACCGAGCACACAGATTGCATGTTAAAACTAGCGGTGCGAAATCGGGTCATAGGAATGCTGGAGCAACATTCCAACGATACATCGTCTATCGGTACACCCTTCCAATTCCGTCCCCGGCGCGCCCACGCACCAGCCACTCCACGCCGCTCCGCGCGTGCGGTTGACGGAGCGGTATGCTCACCCTCTCAAACCGACGACTTCGTTACACGTGAGGAGTTGCTTCAAGACCGAGCACACAGATTGCATGTTAAAACTAGCGGTGCGAAATCGGGTCATAGGAATGCTGGAGCAACATTCCAACGATACATCGTCTATCGGTACACCCCGCCAATACCGTCCCCGGCGCGCCCACACACCAGCCACACACGCGTTTCACTCGTGAGGAGTTGCACGCCTCCGGTGGAAGCTGGAGCAACATTCCAACGATACATCGTCGGTACACCCTGAATTCCGTCCCAGACGCACCAGCCACTCCACGCCGCTCCGCGCGTGCGGTTGACGGAGCGGTATGCTCACCCTCTCAAACCGACGACTTCGTTACACGTGAGGAGTTGCTTCAAGACCGAGCACACAGATTGCATGTTAAAACTAGCGGTGCGAAATCGGGTCATAGGAATGCTGGAGCAACATTCCAACGATACATCGTCTATCGGTACACCCTTCCAATTCCGTCCCCGGCGCGCCCACGCACCAGCCACTCCACGCCGCTCCGCGCGTGCGGTTGACGGAGCGGTATGCTCACCCTCTCAAACCGACGACTTCGTTACACGTGAGGAGTTGCTTCAAGACCGAGCACACAGATTGCATGTTAAAACTAGCGGTGCGAAATCGGGTCATAGGAATGCTGGAGCAACATTCCAACGATACATCGTCTATCGGTACACCCCGCCAATACCGTCCCCGGCGCGCCCACACACCAGCCACACCACGTCGTTTCACGCCTGCTGTTGACGGAGCTATGTGCACCCTTCTCAATCTCATGACCTCGTTACACCCTCTGGTGGAAGGAGTGCTTCAAGACCGAGCACGGAGATTGCATGTTAACACTAGCGGTGCGAAATCTGTTCAAAGGAATGCTACAGCAACATTCTAATGATATATAATCTACCGGTGTGCCCTGCTGTCACCGCCGCGCGCAGGTCCCCGGACGCCTAGATCGCCCCCAACGCACCTACGCACCAGCCGCTCCACGCGTGTGCTCGACTGAGCGGTATGCGCACGTCAACCTCGATGCACGTTGTGATGGAAGCAGGTGTTTCAAGACCGAGCACAGAGCATGCAAGATACGCTGAGAAGTACGAATACTGTACCACTGTTCATTCGAAAATACGGTACATTGAGACGCAGAAAGAGTGGAACGACTCACATACGTAGGCTGACATTTGGACAAGGCGGGATACGTCTTTAAACACAATTAATGGCAAAATGGTAAAAGAGTTCTATTGAACCAAGAATTTTTAATCGTTATTAATATTTTGACCATAAATTTTTAAGTATTGACTAAAAAATTGTAGTGTTAAATCAGTCTTTCAAGAATTCAAACAAATATTCGAACACCATC
This sequence comes from Teleogryllus occipitalis, assembly GCA_011170035.1. Taxonomy (NCBI): domain Eukaryota; kingdom Metazoa; phylum Arthropoda; class Insecta; order Orthoptera; family Gryllidae; genus Teleogryllus; species Teleogryllus occipitalis. Next base: position 17,522 of record BLKR01004049.1, on the reverse strand, counting down.
GCCCCGGGCATCGCGGTCGCCCACGCACCGGTCAGTCCACGCGTGCGGTAAACCCAGCACTAAATGGACCTCACTTCACCAGACCTCCTTGTTACATTTGATACGACAAGAGTTTCAAACCCAAGTACAGAGTATACACGAAATTCTTTTGGGAATGCTCAGACAACATTCCACACGATACGCAGTGGTGCGCGATACCGCCGCCGCCGACGCTGTCGACCCAAACGGTTCTCCAGTTTCTCCTAAGTTGTCGCAATCGCGCCCAAGTGCACTCTACACCATCCACTCGACGCGGCTCCAATGTACTCCGCGCCTAATCTACTATTCTTCTTCTAATCTATTTTTATTATTATTTTCATTATTATTACTAGCAGTAGTAGCTTAGTAGAAGTTGCAGCTGAATGAAACTGCACAAGGCAGATTATAAATCCCGAAGACTTCGGACTCCCAAAAGGGAGTCAATGTTGCCTTTTAGGAATTGAAGCATCTTTAACTCCGCGCCTCCTAATGGCGACAGATGCAAAGGATTACATCAACGAAATTATTATTATTACATAAGAAATTAATATTAATAATATTATTAATTATAATATAATAAATTAATATATAATATATAATAAAATTTATAATAATATTATATAAATTTTATATTTTTAATAATAATAATAATAATAATAATAATAATAATAATAATAATAATAATAATAATAATAATAGTATTTTGCTAATTTCTAATGCGCGCAGAAATTCAAGAAAAATTACGCAACCTCTGGCCATATGAGAGGTGTCTATGGTTTCGCTAGATGTCCATGAACACGGAGAATACCCCGCCCCCAAAGTTTCGATTTCGTATGAAAAATGCAAGTATTTGTGATATGTCACTCATTCTCATACTAAGCTCATCGACTGAATTCTCATGCTTCACTGTGTCATTGCTTATGACACGGATGACGTCATGCGACAGCACAACTTTACTGTTTGTTATGGTTAGTTATAAAGCTAATATTATTTACTTACATAACCCGATATGGAACAGAAACTTTTTTTTTTAATTCTTGGGATTTAAAAACTGTTACTGTATACTGTATACATCTACACACACCGACCAGGTCAGAGCATCAACTAATGTCACTGCAGTGCCTATAACCTGAAAGTTCGAAGGTTCGAGTTCCGACCGTGGTAGGATTTTCGACTCTAGCTAGATAGATAGGTCGAGTTCAGACGCTGACAGGAGAAGAGTTCTAGAGGCCGCCCCCACTCATCAGTAGTTTTCCGGCTCCTCGGATCAACACCACGTGAATGCCGGAGCAGTACCCTAACAAACAGGTTCCGTGTGTGTGTGTGTGTGTGTGTGTGTGTGTGTGTGTGTGTGTGTGTGTGTGTGTGTGTGTGTGTGTGTGCGCGCGTGTATAAGGAAGAGGAAGGATAGATCGCGCGCGGGTTGTGACCTGTTTGTTAGAGTACTGCTCCGGCATTCGCCTGGTGTTGATCCGAGAAACCGGTCAGAGGAGCCGGAAAACTATTGATCAGCCTCTAGAATTCTACTCCAGACACACCCACATACATTTATTACACTATGTTATTGCAATATTCCTGAAAAATATTTTTGGTTAAACATACTTTATTCGCTGTAATATACAAGAGTATTTTATCTGTTGTTCTTGAGGGAGTGTGTGTGCTACTTTTTGGAGAACCAATTTGTGCGGTTCGTACAGCAGCATTTTCGCAGCTGCAAGCCACTTTTATACAGTGACCGCATTTTCCAGCGCCTAAGAGAAGGCAATAAAGCATATGAATATGAATAAGGCTGCTCCTCCGCGGAAAGAAACCCGCTCGCCTGCTTCTAAAGCGCTCTTCGCAGCATCCCTTAATTTATTACAGGGAATGCACAAACAGAGGGTGGTTTCGTTTCCGCGGTTGCCTCCCGGCCGAGGGCTGGCGCCCGCCCCCGCCGAGGCGCTCCCGTCCTCCTCCTGCCTCCCCTCCCCTTCCCTCGCCCGCCTCTCCTGCGTCATCGGCGCTGCCCCTGGCCCGCGAAAAACGCTCTCTGTTTTGAAGAGGATTCCAATGTAGCACACCGGCTCCAGATACATGAAAATTTGGGCTTAACATTTGGAAATATTCAATTTTACCTGTTTTTGCCATTCTTTTTATTGTTTTAAATCCCACACTGAAATGTATTTCTTGAGGTATCAGTACTTCAAGATGTACATGAAGAATAATCATAATTATAATGTGCAGATCAAATGAAATGTAATTGTTTCTTTGCACCATATTCATTCCCATATAAGTTTATGATACATTTTACGATTATCTATGAAAACAGGGAGTGACGAAGTTAATCACTGTTTGCCAATGAACATAAGGTGAAAAATGTCAGAATGAAGGCGTACAAGTAACCTATATTTGACATAGCGCCCTTATTGTTGGGCAGCTTACCCTATTTAATACTGGTGTCTGGCAGATTCACGAAGTCTCAGGAGACGACCCTCTGACAGTGTTCGAATATTGGCCTAACACCTATGCAAGGGTTGACTACCGATGAGAGGAGCTATATCAAAAATGTATCATCTGTGTCTTCATTCTGAGAGATTTACCACCACATGGTCATTAGCTGGGTTTGGTAAACGTCTTCTACTTCCCCTTCATGCTCTAGAAGTTTGTAACATTTATTTAGAATCAGTTGGTATATTTACATTAAATAACCGAATATCTTATACGGTACAGTAACTTCTATAAAACATCGTTCACTTAAAATTTGATCGAAATCGAACCAATCAAAGCAGTATTTTAAAATGATCCAAACTGTCACGGACCCTATTTTACGATACCCTTCCGATCACATCATATTTCTTCGCATGCCTCCAGTTGCTGACCTTTCGGATCCCTACGTCTCTCTCCTTGAGGATTAGGCGGAAAGTTTGCCCTCAGATTAACAGGGAACTGTTCAGAGAGGGTTCTCTGTAATCCCCTGCTTGCAACACTTAAATAAAACTTTATGGACTTTATTTAAAATATAAGAATACGATGTTTCTTATGCGACCCACAACACTCCGAAACAATTGCCCCTCTCCGAATTGTTTATTCAATGTGGCATCAAACCATCTTAGTCACATTACTGTTGTTTGTATTTCTGTGCACACCGGGCGAATGTTCGCCCTCTGTGTTTGAATATCCCGACTAGTCCTTGCTTGTTCCGAGTGCCTTCGCCGACTGCCCGTTGCGCTTTCGAGGGAGAGGCGATACCTGTCCAATTGCGCTGCGGTGTCCGCGGTCGGGGTCCTTCCATTTCCGCGCGCGCCCGCCACGTCCGCCCCTCCCCCACCCCACCTCGCGGTTTCCCCACCCTTCCACCCTCCGACCGCCTCGCCTCGCCCACGCCGCCGCCACGCCCTCGCGTCGCCTCGCGCCGCGCCGGGCCCACTCGTCACTGTCCGTCCGAAGGGCGAATTTATATTTGTGCGATCTTGTACAGCGCGGCCATGATGGAAACAGAGTAGTGTCTTGGCACAACATGACAGGTCGTATTTTTTTTTTTAGAAAAAGCTATTACATTACATATATACGTTGTTGGAGAATTTCGGAATAATTTGTTTTAATAAAACAAATAGAAAATGTAATTTAAGAACTCCCATCAAGACAGGAATATCGGTTCTGGTTGACAGATAAAAAGCAATTGAGTGTATAAGTCTAAAAAGAAAGTCAAAAATTAATATAAAACCTATTCCAAAGGAGAAAAATAGCCGACGAACGAAGAATACCCTAACTAAATAAGTTTCGCTAAATGAGAACTGCTTCTATAAAATTCAAGTAGCAATGCAAATGTTTAATTTTATTTGTAATATCTTTAGTGAATAATTAAAAAAATAGTTTTGATCATTTTTGCAATATAAATCACATACTTTAAAAAAACTGCCCTCATAATTAAAACTCTATGAAAGGTATATTTTTCGAAGTGCCATTATTCTGAATGACATAGTTTTATCCAGTTAATTCCCTTCAATTTACGATATTAATACCTCATTTATTAATACATCTTATGCATTTCAGAAGAGCTTCTAGATTTAGATTATTGGATGAGTATAGTAGTCCTTAAGAATTTTATATTAATCCTAAGACTAAACATGACTGCCAACTATCCACATTATTTTTTTCTCGGAAAAGTGCTAGAATCATTATCATTTTAAATGATTTAGTGAGTGTCCCAAAAAATTCAAATCAATCTTAATTTTTTCGATCTATCCAATTTTTCTCAAAGGAAACAAATATTACTTCCATTTAATAAGATCATCATCGTTAATAGACGTTACTACAAGTTTCTGTAACCTTGAAATGTGCAGCAAACCCTGCGTAGAGGGTTTACTTCCAGGAATGTATCCTTATCTCCCAACGACTGGTTTCGTCCAATCGATCAAACTGTTCGCCCAATATGTCAGAACTGTTGAACTAATTTTACTCAACCGTCACATTTCTAACAGACGAAATAAAGCGGGACATGCATGCATTCATGCGACTATAATTTTAATTTTCAATTTTGTTTTCAAAATTATATTAAAGAAGTGTCAGATAAACAAACCTAAAAAAAACTCCCCTCCTCTCTTGTAACTACAAGTATAACTGAATGAAAGAAACTAAAGAAGATATTCAAATAAAATAATAGTCATTTTTACACCCACCGCACCACATAATCGAGCTGGATTCGTATTCGCCTCTGATTATGTTCAGTTAATACCTGAAAATTGATAAGTGATGGTAATTAAAACTTTTTTTATTAAAGTAGTTTCACATGTTTCTGTAAGCTGTAATTGACAAAAATACTCGTTTTAGTTTTATTCCTTCGTTCACGGAAATACTTCATACGTTCCATTCGCGAGCTTCAACTTTCAATTCATCGTGAGAGGACACATTGGAAATAATGTTTGGTTTCGTTAAGAAACCCTCAAAAGGTCCAAAAAAGTTAATATTAATTTGAATTTTTGGAGATACTGTAACCAAATCATTCCTGATTCTGATAGTAATTCCAGCACTTTTCCGAGACAAAAGGATATGGGCAGCAAGCTGTTATGTTTACTCTTAGGATTAGGATAAAAGATCTATCGAATATTCTACTAATCCAAATAATCTAAGTCTAAAAGCTCTTCTGGAATGCATAATATAGTATTAATAAATGGCGTATTAACATCGTAAACTAAAGAGCATTAACTCGATATGTAATTCAGAATTACTGAATTTCCAAAAAAAAAAAAAATAAGTTTCCAAAGAGTTTTAATTATCAGGGCTGTTTTTTAAGTATATGATTTCTATTGCAAAAAAATATCAAAAATATTTTTTTTCACTTGGATCATTATTGTATATAGTTTTTCATCGTCTCATGTACGGAATAATTCATCAATGCAGCTTTCCACAACCTTCTTCGTCTCTTTTAAATTTATCCATTATCGTCGAAGAATAGAGGATAGATTTGCAGTCTTTCCGTGTTTATAGCATCTGATAGCTCTCGCTTCCAGGAAGCGAGTTCTATGAACTTGAGTTACAGCTTCGTAGAAGATCAGTGTTTACCGAATGCTGCATCGCGTAGAAAATCAACTTCCTAGGGTAATTATTATAGTTTCAATGTTCTACAGTTTCTTTGTAACAGATTCGCGTTCTCGCATACCTTTGCATTAATTAGGTTTACGTAAGTATTTTTTGTTCAGTCTCCTTTCTGCTTGCCTCAAGGTTCCGCGTTCGTTTTTGCTAGTCATTTCGCGTTGTCATTTTCTGCTTGGAGCTCCGTATGTATCAATACGTAGCTACCTCTGATGTGTTTCCCTACATTCTCCACAACCTCTCATTTCAACGATTATGAAACATCAAGTCGCCACATTAAGGCTTTATGTTTTATAAACAGTGTTTATCCAAATCATTTACAATTTCCACGACTCCATATCCTTCTGCCCGTTTTTGAACATCTACTGTCATAACAATGCAATTTTCCAGATTTCTAACACCCGCACTCCTCTCTGCTGCAGTTCCTGTACACTATCAGGTTCGCGTTCACATCAGTAGCATTTTCGTCGTTATATCAGGGCTCGTGATCTATGAAATGCAGATTTCCATTTAACGTTCATTAACACGTCAAATTTTCCTTCATTATGATATCAACAGTATGCACGGGCCACATCTACATGTGTATTTCTTTTTTATGCCATCAGCAATTACGACTTCTTAATTATCCTCGCATCTAAGATCCTCCTAGCTTTAATGTTTCGCGAAGAAAAAAATTTATTCCACCCTCCGAAGTCCATACGGATGTACTTGTTTATTTGTTCGTGCTAGATTGGTGTCGACTCGCCGCGTCTGCTCCTCTTGTTCTCATTATGCTCTTCAAGTTCAAAGACGAACGAGGGCAAACCCTCCAGTAAGGAAAGGCAACAAATTATGCAATAAAACGATTATAATTCATTATACAATGAATCAAAGAGCGAAATTGTGAGGGTGTTTTTTCAGTTGTCCAATATTTTCTGAAGCTCTTTTAGATCATTCAATCCTTTAACTTCCAACTTCATGCGCTCAAAATACATACTAGTCTAAACCGTCCTAGATGTAGTAAGAAGCTAAAAGAGGGACATTAAGTTTATTTTGTATTTAATAATCGATCAACTGGTTTAACTAACGTAGAAAAACGATTTGTTGCACTCCACGGAATGCATTTGAAAACCAAATTATTTGATGATGCCTAAACGCAGGCGATAACAAAAATAATAAACTATTTTTCTGTACATTACAGTTTTAACAAAAGTATTTTCTGTAACTTCCTGTTTGTAAGTATATTGTTGTTGGAGTTGAATTAGTATTGTTTTCCTGAAAATGTACGCGAAGTTTGTACACAGAATTTACCAATTTCTACGGGAGAAGGAATAGAATTTCGTATTATCTATTTAATACCTCCCGATTTATTTCCACCGTGCGAATAGTCGTTCAACCAAACCACACAGCGGACTCGTTAACCTCCCCCCAGTCGCCATCACTACATCAGAATTCGTTCACCCGTTTCCTGTGCACATGGGTGTGCTCGCATAACCAGCAACCCATGCATCTCTTCACGCCTATTCGTCCTCGTCTCGGGCGGTCCCGCGCCGCCCCGCGCCGCCCCGCGCCGCCCCGCGCCGCCCCGCGCCGCCCCGCGCCGCCCCCGCGCCGCCCCGCGCCGCCCCGCGCCATCCCGCCCCGCGCCGCCCCGCCTCGCGCCGCCCCGCCTCGCGCCGCCCCGCCTCGCGCCGCCCCGCCTCGCGCCGCCCCGCCTCGCGCCGCCCCGCCCCCCCGCCCCGCCCCGCGCCGCCCCGCCCCGCGCCGCCCCGCCGACTCCAGGCACATCGCTCCGCTTCGCACCGCCCATTGAGCCTTTCCCCCTTCGCCACCCCGCCCCGCGCAGTCCCGTCTCGCGCTACCCTACCCCGCACCATCCTCGCCACCCCGGCATGCCTCGTGTAGCTTCGTCCAGTTCCGTTCCTCCCCGTTCCGTCCCTCTCCCACCCTCCCCGCGTCCCGTGGCTGCCCTCGCAGCCCCACACCAATCGTCCACGCGTGCTGCCCCGCTCTGCTCCACGCAGCGCCCCTCGTGTGCTGACAGCGCACCAATGATGACGCCATCAATCCGCTCTTCCGCGTAAGCATTGCGATTATCGCGTCACGCGTCGGCGCTCCAACACAGCCGCATTCGCTGCGGCATGGGAGGCGCGCGTTGCGGGCTGCGTTCGACCCTGGATTCCTCAACGCCTCCGGTGGGAGTTCAGGCACTTAAAATGCGAAATACGCGGCCGGGTAGTTGTTAGGACACGCGATTGCTAACCTGAAGGACTCGGGTGTAAATCCCAGGATATCTGAGGATTTTTATCCGATCACGGTCTATTCAGCGCAGCCGTAAGGTTCACTCCGCTATCCTTCCAAATAAGTACCGATACTCGCATGCTTCATTAACAGTAAATATTGAGTAGAAAGTGTCCAATTGAAGCATGACGCTTGCCAAGCCATCTTCACTCCACTTCCAAAGACATAATAAGACCATCTCGAAAGACCATATAAACTGGTCCGGGTCAATGACCCCCATCTCGATCAGGTTTTTCGTCCAGTTTCCCTGATCCATTGAGCAAATGCTGAGATGGCCCTTGTTTTGCTTCTGGACATAAATGTAACTTCATTTTCTGTGCACGTCTTCTAGAATTCAGTGGGAAATACAATTATTCAAATTATCGTTTCCATGTTGTCGCGGCAGGAAGTAATAAGAGCCAAAATTTATTGCTTATTTATCTTTGAAAATAGATTTTATTACATGGGAGTTTTATTCTCCCTTTCAAAATTTAAAATTTATTGCTTATTTACCCTTGAAAATAGATTTTATTACATGGAGGTTTTTTTGTTTTTTTTTCTCCCTTTCAAAATTCAAAATTTATTGCTTGTTTATCCTTGAAAATAGATTTTATTACATGGGAGTTTTTTTTTGTTTTTCTCCCTTTCAAAAATTCAAAATTTAAGTAGTATATGACTTAGTGTAGGGATCACAGAATTTTGAAAATGTGCACACAATTCACTTTTCCCCATAGCACGTCATACGCAGTTTTTAACTGTTTTTTTTGACGTAAAATAAATAAAATAAATAAACTGTACAGGGGGGTAGGTTTACAGTCGGGTCATAAAGTGGGTATTAACCAGAGAAGGCTAAATCAAAAGGATTTCTAACACCCTGCAAACTCTCACCAGATAAACCTGCATGGCTCCTAGTACAAGGGATAAAAACGGTGAAATACACCTGTGATAGCTCAGCGGCAATGTAATTGCATCAAAAGCATCATTAACGCTGTTGAGTCGTTAACGTCGTCAAGAAAAGCCCAGATTTTGCACACTAGCTAGGTCGCTATGTAGAGAATTGCAGGGATCCGGCTGTTCTAATCTGTGGCTTTACGTGGTATCTCCAATTCCAAGCGAATACCGGAGAAGTGCTTTAATAAACGGACCACGTACCGCGCCCGATCTTTCCTTCCTCATGCTTGACTCAATACTTACACTGACATTTTTGAACCCTTCCATCTCTTTCCTTACCAAACACTTCACGCGTCATTACACACATTTGCTTCACTATCACATACGTCGTAAGACCATTTGAGAAAACCCCGCCAGCCGACTTGTGGGCCGAGTCGGTTTCCACGTTCCAACGGGACAAGAACACTGACGCCTCCCGCAATAAATTACGCATTGCATTTACGAGACTAATGATCAAAGGTTTCGCACTCAAAATCAATAAATACACATTTCTTTAAGATATGTAATATATTCGCATTACTTCTTAAGACGTACAGAGTGCTTGTCGCTTGCTAGACGTCATGTGGGTAAATAAAATACCTGATTCCTCACTTTCAATTTTCTAATGAAAGTATTTATTTTGAATTTGTTGTTGTTTTTGTTGTTAGTCCCACACCCAACCTGGTTGAAATGTGGGGAATTTCATAATTTGGCATCATGTCCATTCCCAAAGCGTTTGTTTTTTTCCCTCAGATTCTCCGCGAGGGACCGACAATGGCTGAAGTGATATTTATCCGTTTCTTGCCTTGTTCTGTGTCTGAGCAGGTATGGGTATTTTGAAAGTGAACCATCCAAACTGCAGGCTCAATGGCCTGACTCCAAAACGCAGAATAACCGCATCAAATTATTTCTTTGTCGTATTTTTGGTTAACTTTCCAATCTTTAAACTTTTCAAGAATATTTGAAACTAGTTAATTTTTCCTCATGGAAATGTGGCTCCGTACATGACAATTTTATTCGGATTTGGACAGAATAGCGCATGGCCATATGACTCAATATCCGTTTTCTTTCTTTCAATTCACCACTAACTGTCTAATTACAGGAATCCGCTAATTTACATGATACTTAGGTACTTTTATTAACTTTCTTTAATTTTTTTAACGTTTCTCAAGAGCTTTGTGATGCGAATTGTCTATACTTCCCTTACTTTTAGATACCCTTACCCCTCAAATGACATTCATTTTACTGTACGCTTTCGTCAAAAGCTTAGTTATTAATGCCAAACTCACCCGGGCCGTAAGAGATTAAACTTTAGGGATCTCTCGGGAGCAATAAATTACACCGTTCGTTTACTCATTTTGTTTGAATATCATCCTCTGCAATTCCACTGCGATATTTTCAGTATTCCCCGTTTGTTATCCAGTGGACCATTTCTTTCTCATTTTACTGCAGCTCGTAAAAGAGCTTTGGCCTGAGATCTCATACTCAACGAGGTACGTTAATGTTCTTAAGTTTATTTCTCAATTCTATAGTTATGTGTAACGAGTGGCTAACCTAGTACGAGGCAATGTGTTCGAGCTGGGAACTAAGGTATTTCCGTTTATTTATGTACAGGTTAGAATGTACAATACATACATTTTCCTGGTACCGTAGTACCGTTATTTCCAATTAAACATAATTAATTCATTTTAATAAGTCAAACTGATTCTATTGTAACAATCTGTACATTGCAAGTTTTTCTTCATAATTTTGTGCAATTTCTTCCAAAAATGCATATCTGAGATTATCTCTCTTTCTTATTCTAAGTGGAAATTCTCATATTTTCTTGATTGAATTGCTTTCCTCCATTCGTTTCACTTACCCATACCATTCTAAGAACTAATGTATTTCTCAATCGAAAAAGTTAATGACAAGGTCTCAGACAACACAATTTAATTCGGCTGTTTCCTTGTAGGTTCCTTCGACGTACATGTACGACGACCGATTTGCCTTCCCTTCGAGACAAAGGCGAAGAGGGACGTTTAAGAACCTTCACGATTGAAGCCATCACCGTCAGTATACGAGACTAGTAGATACGCCACCATCAAATTCCGCCGGCTATCTAATTAAGACGATATTTATCCCTGCATTTGGGCACCTCCACTCATCACGAAGCCGCCTGCGTTGGCTCAGAGACAACAACCGCTACCCAGCAGAGAGTCTGTCCGAGAGGCACCAGAGTTCGAATTCCGACGAAGGCTTATTTTCGTCCGTGATTATATAGCTACGACAAATTCAGCCGCTCGCTGTCTGGAGGAGAATTATAGTGTCCGGCTGCTCTGATCGGCATTTCTCGTGGTTTCTTCGATCAACAAAAGACGAATGCCGGAGCAGTTGCCTAGTAAACGAGACACGGATCCCGCGCGGTATTCCCTTCCTCATTCTTATCTTCTTCTTGCACACACTTCACTTGCGCGCACTACTGCCATAGCACAGATGGAGACAGTCCCCCTGGGGGCTATACTTAAAAGGGAAAATCCCGCAAGCCTACATGTAGAACGGCGCCGGATTTCATGTTCCAGAAGGAGAGGAACACTGCCACGTTCCGACTATAACACGCACAAGGGACTAATGACCAAAGCAGTGACCAATGGCATATGCGGTTGACGTGCCAACAACACGAATACTTCATTATGACAATCACATCACGTCACGTCGCCTCACGTCACTCATGACGCCTCACGTCACTCACGTCGCCTCACGTCACTCACGTCGCCTCACGTCACTCACGTCGCCTCACGTCACTCACGTCACTCACGTCGCCTCACGTCGCCTCACGTCGCCTCACGTCACTCACGTCGCCTCACGTCACTCACGTCGCCTCACGTCGCCTCACGTCGCCTCACGTCGCCTCACGTCACTCACGTCGCCTCACGTCACTCACGTCGCCTCACGTCGCCTCACGTCGCCTCACGTCGCCTCACGTCGCCTCACGTCACTCACGTCACTCACGTCGCCTCACGTCACTCACGTCGCCTCACGTCACTCACGTCGCGTCACGTCACTCACGTCGCCTCACGTCACTCACGTTGCCTCACGTCACTCACGTCGCCTCACGATCCGCTCACGTCCTCCGTCACTCGATCTCGCCTCGTCCGCTCACGTCGCCTCCACGTCCACTCACGTCGCCTCACGTCACTCACGTCGCCTCACGTCCACTCCACGTCGCCTCACGTCACTCACGTCGCCTCACGTCGCCACGTCGCCTCACGTCACTCACGTCGCCTCGTCACTCACGTCACTCACGTCACCTCACGTCACCACACGTCACTCACGTTGCCTCACGTCACTCACGTCGCCTCACGTCACTCACGTCGCCTCACGTCACTCACGTCGCCTCACGTCACTCAAGTCGCCTCACGTCACTCACGTCGCCTCACGTCGCCTCACGTCACTCACGTCACTCACGTCGCCTCACGTCACTCACGTCGCCTCACGTCACTCACGTCGCATCTCGTCACCCACTCATTCACTGACACTCATTCACTCAATCGTGTCGACCGCTGCAACGGTCTAACATGCATCGCGTCGCTGCGTTTGCACCAGCGACGCACAACTGCAAATGCACCGACCCCGCTGCTCGGAGCCCCGCCCACCGCGCCGGCGGAGTTGCAGGCCGCGCTGCGTTGCGGTTCGCTTTGATCTCGCTGCAGACGCTCCTCTCGACCGACCCCGCGCTCGCCGCCCCTAACTAATTAGGCGAGGGCGGAGGGCGGCGGCTCCCCTGCAGGAGACCGCGAGGACGGGGGGGGGGTGGACGGTGCTGCACGGCCGCAAGGTAGCTGCTCGCGGAAAGGGACGGATGTCGCATCGGCGACGAGATGATTGAGACTTGCCGCAGGGAATACATTAGGTTAATTGATGTACATTTCCATCGACAAGGAATTCCATTTCACGAAACGTATGCACAGAGAAGGTTACGCACGTAGGTTCATCAGTAAATACAGACGTACACTAATTATCCGCGATATTATTCTTGCTTTCCGGAATGACTCGAATGTCCCATGGGGCTACAAGAAAAACCCACAGATACAGCTCTGATCATCATTGTAATTTTTATACTTGTATTGTATAAATCTCGTGCAGGTCGTTGCATAATGATAGTCATGCTAGAGCTTCATGGTAGTACAGGTGTTTGATCAATACCAGAAAAGTCTACAGTCGAGAAGTAATCTATCATTGGTCATCGTTTTATTGGATCTTTCGTGGTATTGGGTATATTTCTGCGCCGAGAAAACCCGTGGAGTGGTGACGGTAAACCGCATATGCCCTCACATTTTCCAAAACTCGAAAGAACATCAGAAGACTGAATCCTCTTATGAGGACTGTTTGAGTTGTTAAGCTGATGAAAAATAAGACCAGACACCGAATTTTTATGGTATTTCTTTCCTAAACGTGACTCGTGTACTGCTGGACTGTAGTCTTACTATGCTTATACTTAACCAGGGCCACATGGGAGGCCTCGGTGAATGTCCACAAGGTGGCTTAGTGTAACACAGCATTCCAACTGCCACGTAAACCTTCAATGTCAATGTTGAACTTATAATAACTTATATTAGTCGTAGAAAAAGTACGAATGAAAATCGATATAATGGATTACCACACATACACGTATGAAGTTTACAATACTCATACTATCGTAATGTCACTTCACACTCGAGTATACATACCCATCATTACATCATTGTTTCATAATGTCCTATTTTAAGTACAATTTCTCGAGTTACATTCACTGCGTCGCGTTTCATAAAATTATACATTTTATTGGAGTGTTCAGTTCTTCCGGGATGGTTAATTCTTTATTCTTTATAATGATGCTAGTGTCCTAGCCTCATTACCATACCTGAAATGGCTGAATGATGCAATGTGTGATTATGAAGGTTTGGTATTATTCAAGTGGCAGTGATGGAATGAGAGTCGAGGGAAATCGGAGAACCCCGCGAAATCCTCCTGCGAACCAGCTTTGTCCCCCACAAACCCCACATGGATGTCCAAGAATTCAACCAGATCCCAGCCAGTGGAGGGGAAGTTCTCGGCCGCCTACCTCACTGTCGCCCTGAACTTCTGGCCTCCAACTTGTGATTACGATGGAGGCGTCCAGAATCACGAATTCAGACTTATGCAGTCTCACTAATTTTACTACATTTCATTAAAATTATACTAATTTTATCATTTATCCTTTCCTGCGGTTGCATGAGCGGGGTGGTTTGGGTTTAAACATGTAACAGTTCTCGGGAGATTAAATTTAACAAATGACTGAATAGAAGGGTAAATTAACAATAAATAAATATATAACCTCTGTGGCACATAGCTGGAGCGCGAGCTTTCCGTGTCGCTATCCCTCGTTCGATTCCGGAATGGGGTAAAAATTAAACGGTCTCTTCGCACTGTCTGATTCAGCGCACATAGTTGGTTGACAATGTAAATGCTTCTCGCGGATAGAGAATGCCAAATGAATTAACCTGATTACCACAGGTCTCCCGTGACCATGACCGTGAAGCCGGGGCGCCATGGCAGAACCGCAGACAATCGAGGCAATAAAAAAATAAAATAAATAAAACAAATAAAATAAATAAAACAATAGAATAAAATAAAATAAATAAATAAAAAATAAATAAATGCAAGAAATGGTGACGAGAGACCTGGCGAGTGAATGATAGCGGCTGACCCAGAAAGCATCAATAAATAGAAAATTAAATATAAATAACTGAACAAATAACACGGTAACGAGCGAGCTGGCGTGTGAACGAGAGATAGCTGCAAGCGGGCGGCGGCGGCGAGGGCGGCGGCGGCGAGGGCGGCGGCGGCGAGGGCGGCGGCGGCGAGGGCGGCGGCGGCGAGGGCGGCGGCGGCGAGGGCGGCGGCGGCGAGGGCGGCGGCGGCGAGGGCGGCGGCGGCGAGGGCGGCGGCGGCGAGGGCGGCGGCGGCAAGGACGGCGGCGGCGAGGGCGGCGGCGGCGAGGGCGGCGGCGGCGAGGGCGGCGGTGGCGAGGGTGGTGGCGAGGGCGGCGGCGAGGGCGGCGGCGAGGGCGGCGGCGAGGGCGGCGGCGAGGGCGGCGGCGAGGGCGGCGGCGAGGGCGGCGGCGAGGGCGGCGGCGCGGGCGGCGGCGAGGGCGGCGGCGACGGCGGCGGCGAGGGCGGCGGCGAGGGCGGCGGCGAGGGCGGCGGCGAGGGCGGCGGCGAGGGCGGCGGCGAGGGCGGCGGCGAGGGCGGCGGCGAGGGCGGCGGCGAGGGCGGCGGCGGCGCGCGGTCGGTGCGGGTCAGCAGCGCTGCGTGGGCGGTCGGTCGGTCGGGCGCGCGCGCAAGGAGGAGCCCGGGGGCCGCGGACAGCGCTGGGCTGCGGAGAGCGCTAAGCGCTGTCGCCGCGGGACCTACTCCCCGCTTCCGCCCCCGCATCGCCCGCCCGCGCGCACGCACGCCCTCGCGCCCACCTGTTGCGCATGCGCGCCGCGCCGCGCCGCGTCGCAGCGCCACGGGCCCGGTGCGTGGTCGGCAGCTCCGTTGCGTCAGAGATGACCGCGCGCGCCGCTCCGCAAATTTGCTGCTGCCCGTGACGTTACCAGGCCCCCACACACAATTCAATACTCCGCTACTGTCTTACTCATTCAGACCTTTCTATAAGGTTATCTTCAAAAATCTTTCTGGTTACCAGGCCCCCACACACAATTCAATACTCCGCTACTGTCTTACTCATTCAGACCTTTCTATAAGGTTATCTTCAAAAATCTTTCTGGTTGCCAGGCCCCCCACACACAATTCAATACACCGCTACTGTCTACTAATTCAGGCCATTCTATAAGATTATCCTAAAAAATCTCTCTGGTAATCAGGCCCTCACACACAATTCAATAGTCCGCTACTGTCTTACTAATCCAGCCCTTTCTACAAGGTATCTTCAAAAATCATTCCGTCTACAATTCAATACTCCGCTGTGATACTAATTCAGACATTTCTAACGGTTTATCGTCAATTATCTTTCTGGTGTTTTCTCGTTCGGCTAAACAATGATGTCAAGAACCTTGAATGAATGAACGGAACAGCTGCCAGTAAAAAATGCTTTTCTTTCTTTCTAATGCAGGTCGCGTTCTGTCTTGTCAGCCCCATACTCGCTGCGCTGTGAAAGCTTTTCCAAACCACGAGGGCTGCAACAGACTGGAATGGCAAGTTTGACACGAATGACTCAGAGATTGAGCATGAAGGGCCATACCCGTCAGTGGCTCATTGCTTAAAGGACTGCAGGTGCCAGACGGTTGTCGGAAGAAACAACTGAGTAGCAGAACTCTATATTACTCATCCACTTAGATATCGTCAATAAATTACGTAACGATGAAGAAGGGGTTGGGGGGTTTGAGGCAGTGTTACGCTGCGTTACTTAGAGGTAGAAAGGGTACAGGTCAATTTTCACTAAACCCTGACCCTTCTACCGCTAAATTCCCCGCTGGTATTAATTTTTAAAATTTTTTAACATTAAGAGAAATAAATTATTTGAGCCATTCTTATACAAAAACATTAACATATTAACATATTAAAGTAAAAATGCAATAAATTAAAAAGTTATTATGCGAAAATTGTTACAATGAATAGATGTATTTTTTCAATGGTATATTGATTGACGAAATATTTTGATTATAAACAAAATATTCAAAACTCATGTATGTGTATTCTAGAATCCAATTAAATTCGCTCATGCGTAATCAACGTCGGAATGTTCACAGCTTATCAGAAATTTTCTCGCCTATGCGCTCTTCCTTCATTCAAAACTTGTCTCTAAACTTGTTAGGTGCTGCCCGCATCGCTAACTAACTCAAGTCTTTAATTATAATAAATTTTAATATATAATACAAATAAAATCAATATAAATTGTCACTGCTCTGTAATTTACTTTTTCGTATTGTAAATGGATATTGTCGCAAGCGTTACGTGATTATTTACGAGGGATTAGACCGCGTGTTAGAGGTGAGGAGAGGGGGTATTCAAACAACTCCAAATTTGCGTTACGTAATTTATAGTGGCCCCTTAGAAGACCAGTAAAAGAGCACATATTATGGATAATTTTCGCACGTTTAATAACTGCAGTTCTATAACATCTGTTTTCCAGGGAGGGAGATCGTATATTCGCTCATTCAGCCAAACGATGAGCGAGCGTTTAATGGACGTGTGGCTGCGGGGGGCAGCGTCGGAATTTCCAGCGGTGACGTTCGTCAAATTTTGATGTTGGTGACGGCGCGTTTGACCGCGTTCTGTGCAAATATGCGTTCTCTCGCCTCCCTTCTCACCACGAAGCGTCATAAATGCTCGCGATTACACACGACGTGATGCGCGAGAATAAAATTCCATGAGAACTTAATGAGAGAACTTAGTTTCGTACTTGTCATAAGCGTGTGCGGAGTGTGTGTGTGTGTGGGGGGGGGGGGGGGGCAAGGAAGCTATGGACCCTTGAACGTTTTGAAAAGGGCTCCGTAACGAGACGTTTTGGCATATTTTATTTCTTTAAATAATGTTCAATCATTTTCCCCATTTTTTAACGTAACAACTTGGGCAATTGTTATTCGACATTTGGGAAAGCGACTTTCTAATTCATCTCGTAACCGTATAAATGATTTTACTAAAATTAACCATACATAAAAATTGAGTTAAAGTCAATTTCATTCTCAATAATGTGAGTTAGGAAATAATCACCCACCACAATCACAGTTATATTTATTA